>KN838671.1:0-18587 GCA_000827195.1 Laccaria amethystina LaAM-08-1
TTGCAATTCCACGTTGTGATTTCCCCTTCGTACGCTGCCCACCCTGCTGCCGTGTCTGGGTGTGGTGGTGGTATGCGCCCTATAATGGCGAGTTTTTCCGAGTCTGTGCGTTGTGGGCCACGGTGCTGCTGAGTCGGGTTCTGAACGTTGGCGGCTGTTGGTTGGAAGCGCGGTTGTGGGACTGGCCCCACTGAAAAATTTCGGAATGCCTGCCCCAACGCTGAGCTAGGTGACGCCGGTGGTTGTCGTTGTTGCTGTAGACGAACGTGCTGTAACTCTCCTTCTATCCTTGCTTGTTTGCCCTGTTTTTCCTTCTCTTCTTCGATATCTAACGGTCTGACCGCATGCACTGCTGTGCAGAAGGATGCCCATGTGTCGTTAGCACTGCTCACAAGGGCTTTTAGCGTGGGTGGTAATTGTCGTCAGCAGCCGACGACCAGGAGATTGTTGTTGTCCGGGATTGCTTTTGCTAGCTTTTCCACCCTGTTCGCCCATGCGATGTGAGCGTATACTTCCGCCCCGTTCACCTTCACTTTCGTTCCTAACTCTCCTTCCATGATTTTCTCTCCCTCCAGCTCCGCTTGCCTCTCTGCTGTTGTTTTCTGTGCTATGGGGCACTCTGGCCACCGTTCCTTGAACACCTCACATAGGTTCTTCCATGTGGCCTTCTTCGCCGCCTCGTTCCTTAACCATTGCTCGGCTACTGATCCGCTCTTGAGCCACGTCTCGAAGTACTCGATCTTCTCCTCATCCTCCCATGCCGTCGTCATTAGGTATCTCTGAACTCTTTTTAGGAAGTCTCTCGGGTCGAGGGTGTCGTCGTCTTCGCCCGCGAACAGTTCATCACCCTTTCTATCTGCCATATCCGTGGGTTGTGCTCTGGATTGGGTGATAACGTCGTGTGGTGTGATGTGGGGGATGAGTGGTGTAGATGGTGGTGGTGGGGGATAAATGGGTGTGGACGTTCCGGAGGTCCCTTCTTGACTGCTTGACGCTAGTGTTAACGTCAACGAAGAGGGCAAGGAAGATAGGGAGGGTAGGGTAGATATGGGGGTTGATGTTCCAGAGGTTGTGGAAGCCACAGTAATAGCCGGCAGGAACCTGCCGTCGGTACCTCTGCTATAAGTCGCTTTGCGTCTCGCCAGTATGACCCAAGGGCCTTTGAGTTGTAATAGATCCGCCAGGTGGTTGACACGTTGCAACATAAGTCCCGAGGGGAAGCACGCAGAACACAGGGAAGCACAGATAAACGCGATAAAACACAGCAGGTTTGAATCACGCTCTCATCACCAGATGGAGATGGCTCAAGTGACTCGTTGAAAACACAAACACGAATGCACGATCGTGGTGGATGATGATGTGCTACTTTGTTACAAACATTGTGTATCTACTCCCAAAGCTTTTGCCAAACATGACCAAACAGTGTAATCTCTCTCTGAATCAGCCGAAAGGAGTGTCGAGGGCCGACACTCCAACGGAAGCGTCAAATCAATAACATCTATCTCAGGACGTCGGAGTAGACCATGGGCGTAAGGATCTGTGGCAAGTGTGTTACATAGGGGAGGAGAAGGGGTCGTTTCGTGTTGTGAGGGCTCAAAGTTCAGGGCGATTGAAGCAGGTGTACCAGCCGTCATGCAATGAGTGTATGGAGTGAATGAGCTTGGGTTTGCCCAGATACATTATGCCAACATCGAGGGGCGTCTACAAGACCGACAGCGCCGAACTCTGTGGGGGTGCATTGCGAGGGAAACATGGTTTAGGAGGAAGGTAGGAAGGGTTGGCGGTGCGTGTGTGTTGTCCAACCATTATGATGCTCATATGACAGACCCTCACTCGCTCCGTCTGCTCTTTTAACCACACATCGGCCTTCCTCTGATGTCGATACCTTATCCACCTTATCCGCACGATGTTGTTGAACCACCATAAACTGTGCGGAGTGGCCCTAGCCTGCACATCTAGAGGCAGTGGCGCTTCAGACTGTTTGACTGAGAAAAAAGCTGGAGCTGGGGTGAAAGGAGTGCAATCACTCATGCATCATGGATCATGTGTGAGAGGATATTCTTCCCGAGGGACACGGCATTTGAGGTCAATAGGATCGCAAATATTGTTTTACTGCGCAATGTACTCTGTACCTTTAAGCACCAGATCGGAGACCAAAAACAGGGGAAAGTGTTGGAATTAGTGTTCGAAAGTTCGGTTATGTCCGGTTATTGGGTGCCCAGGGGCTCTAACCGAGACCGAGACCAGTTAGCCTTCGTTCCCAAACCCAAAATAACCTAACTGGACTGAAAATAACCAACCAAAACCGGTTAGTTGCAGTTATAACCAGTTAGGACCGAAAAAATAAATAATTGTTTAAATTGGGCAAAATCATCCATATATGTCTCAGTAAATGTTGTTGTGCTATATATTAGCATTAAAACGAACCCAAGAACGCTTAATTTGGTGAAGAATTGACATATTTATAAAAATAATCTTGAAATTCTACTATTTTGGCCGATATTTTTGAGATTTGATGATAACTTAGTCAAATTTTGAGCATTTTTCACGTTCTTAGGTGCATTTTGAAGGGGTATATTAGGGTCGGTTATAACCAGTTATAACCGGTCCTTTAACCGTTATTTAACCGCAAAATAACCGGTTATTTTAGTTTCAAAATGGACTAACCCTAACTGCAGTTAGGTTAGTCTTGCAGTTAGGTCCGGTCCAGTCTCAGTTATTTTCCAGTTAATTAACCTAACTTCCAAACACTAGTTGGAATTAAAGAATG
This sequence comes from Laccaria amethystina LaAM-08-1, assembly GCA_000827195.1. Lineage (NCBI taxonomy): Eukaryota > Fungi > Basidiomycota > Agaricomycetes > Agaricales > Hydnangiaceae > Laccaria > Laccaria amethystina. Next base: position 2,771 of record KN838671.1, read on the forward strand.
GACTACATTATATTTACGAACTCCTACAACCTTTATATACCTAATTACAATGTATTTACTATATTCTAGATTTATCTACATACTGGGATTACTAAGTTAATAGTCCGATATTACTAATTAATTAAGTGCAAGAATATTCTAGTAAATGCCGTATTGTAATATTCCAACAGAAAGCGCGAAGCCATGCTTTTGGTGACAGAAGCGGTACCTATGACAATAGCAAGCGACTGGATTTTAGAGAGAAGGGGAGGCCGAGTTGGTACAAGGTTCTCAGAAACTGCTTCGGCATTTTCCGAAAATCGGGAAAACAGAATTAAAAAATAGTTCATAAATATACACAGCTATAATCGAGATTGTAAAGAAAAAATATCTTCGGTTCGAGTATCTATCCATTTCGACGATTTCGATATGGAGCGCGTAACTCAACTCGACGTTGAGTTGATGCACCTCAAAAGAGTGGCCTTCCCACATTTTGTCTGAAAGGATGATTTACGGTTGATCAGACACTTTTGTATAATAAACGTAAGTACATACGGAAATTGGCCTTGGATGTTTCCGGGAGGGGTGTACCTGCACACGGTATATGTTGAGGCCTGCGGGAATATTGTACCTGGTCCACAGTTGACCATTGCGCAAGCAACTTGAGTTGTCGACTTCCATACGACCTGGGCAGGAGAAACCACGTTTAGTCCACGACTCTGCAAATATTGGTTTCAAACTACCTGAGTAAAGTGGCCAGTTGCAGGAGAGAAGCCTGGATTATTATCTAATAATGATGAAAGAGTCAATATTTGTGGGCCGCCTGGGCGCAGTGTACCAAGATTTAAAAAACTTCGTACAATTGTACTTAGCTAAGGATGGGGATTCAGTAAATGATGGTGAATCTCGTCGAAGAAATGGACTACACACAAGATTCACTCATCCACGCGTTGATGCTTTGAGCGAAGTTCCCGCCGCTGCCGGACGCAGCAAACTGATTTTGGCTAAGATTATAGCGGGGTAAGGAGAAATGTACTAAATTACGTACCAGATTTTCTCCATACCTCCCTCCAGAATCACTGTAACCACAAATAAGTGTTGACTCAGAGGCGGGAGTTTCACGGACTAACCTGTGCTGGAACTTGCAGGTGCTTGCCCATTGGAAGGTAGCTGGATATAAAGCATCACTCCACATGAGCGGGCGGGCTCCATACTGAGCTCGGTTACTAGCGTGAAGGGAAAGAACTTGGTCCTTGAAAGCGGGGGCTGTATGTTGAAAGAGATGGTGAGCTTTAGTACACGTTCAGATGTTGAGGGGATCCACGAACTGAGTTCCTGAACAACAGGAGTGGCAAGACCACAGAGGGCGAAAGTTGAAGCAAGGAGCAAGGCGACAACGTACATCATTCTCGATTGGGGGACAAAGCTCGCCGAAGGGCGGATTTTATAAGATTCTGGTACGTTGCCGTATTCTGCATTCCGATCAGAAATGTGATCTGTCATTACGCAGAAGTCGACACAAGGAATAGACCCAAATTGTCAATGAACGCTTCTGAACTCTCCGGGGTAGCTGACATGTTCGGGTCCCCGGCTTAGGCCTCGGCTTCACCACCAAAATCACATCATTTTGGCTGGAAGCCGACGAGAAGACTGCCCCTGGGGATAGCTGGGGACCCGAACAGGCCCTCAGTGAAAGAGTAATTTATCCTGCGATCCAAGTCGGGTTAACTTAGGGAACCACTGGCAATTAGTAGTGGGTGACTTTCCGTAACTCAAATCTATAAAAACGAATAAAACTGACCCTTATCGGAGTTTCAAATGAGAACTTCACACGAGAGTTTATTGAAATGAATAAACCGTAACGCCAACTGATTAAATTTATTTGCGTGCCTCGAATAAACCCACTTTCCCCCCATCTGAGCTGCTTTGAGGTCATGTAGGCCCATGGATGGGTTTATTGTACTGACACTCAATCCACTCTGCTAAAAAATTAGGCCACACAATGAATGAAGCACAGAAAATATCAAAATGAGCTCGAAGGGGCCATGGTTCAGTGAGTTAGGTGTCAAGAAGAGTGTTTGTGGAAGGAAAAATAGTTTCGGGGATCAAATTCTGTAGCCATATTATATTGGTACTGCTAATGAACTTTGTAGTGGCCTAAAACTATGACGAGAGAGGGCAGAATGTCCTCAGCCGTAGGAGAGTGGTGAGGGATGAGCCCGATGAGGTAGAGCTGACTAAGCCTGGTGGGAAGGAAACGTACCCAGGAAGGAAAGGTGTCCTCTTGGCAGGGTTGATTCCAGCGTTTTAAATCTGTTCGAGGGGTCCGTACCCTATGAACAGATTAAGGTTTGTAACTGGTCGTCAACCAGGGCGCCCATCAACATTGAACCCTTCGTGGACACGGCATCTCGGCTGAGGACCCTAGATCTCGTCGATTTATTGAAATCTAGACAATTTGTGTTACGGAAAGTCACCCAGTGTTCGGGTAAAACCTCTAGACCGCTAATTTAAAAAATCACGGAAGTTAACTCGGCTCGGAGCCGCGTTGAGCTGAGTCGCTATTTAGTTATTCGCTTGACCTCGAAGTTGACGTCGCAATGTCTAACGAGCGACCTTCTTGTGGCGCTGACTCCGTTGGGACACCAGGGTACGTTAGGGAGAAGGAGGGGTGTGGAAGATCATTGTTGGCAGATCTAGGATTATAAGAGAAAGCAGGACGAAAAAAGGACGAACGTCCTGAATCCGCGAGGTCGCGGTAGACGAACAATGGATGGTAATCGATGCCCATGATTCTCACCCCTGTGCACCAGGTCGCCTCTCCTCCCATCCCCAGCTCCAGATTCTTTGACGCCCCAGTTCATCTCCCCCCCTAAAATAAAATACAGGGAGGACGCAGCGTTTTTCTTGGTACAGGTACGAAGGGCTAGTCAAATGAGGTGGATGAGCACGGGGTGTGGTTCGGTTGTGAACATATCCGTTCGGGTGTTGGCTTCGGCGCGTTATTTGAGCACGGCAGCGGGGGGAGCAAGGGGGTGAGGTGAAAAGGGCAACAACAACAGAGCCGGAATGACGGGGGAGAAAGTGGAGGAGGAGGGGTGTGTATAAAGGGTAAACAGGGGGAAAGTCGCATGATCAATAATTGACGGGGGAAAGGGCTCTGGCGATCCTAATTGCAGGGGAACGTTTTTTCCATCTCGAAAACCAGTCTATCAAATGCAAATACTCTTGGGAGGGTATGTAAAGTCAATCAGGCCCGGTTTCCAGTAACAACGCAGCACTTACAAAACCCAAGTTCACAACATAGTGACAAATTCCCTCACAATAGACATAATCGGTTTCACAAGGATCAGAGATTCCTGGATAACACGTTTTCGAAGTACGTGGTCGAGATGGCTCCTGGTAGATGGATAGCGATGGCTGCCTTGATATTGGCGCTATCGAGAACGCTGCTCACCGCGGGGACGGCTGCGCCAAGACGTGGGTCTGCGTGGATATTTGAGGTGGGCGCTGCAATCGCAAGACAGACGACTTTGAGGATGATAGTCAATTGGCCAGTAAACCCGAGAATGGTAAGGATCTATGCGTCGTCCAAGACGATGGGAGCAAGCAACGCCTTTTATATGCCAAGGCAAGGATTCTCTGGATCGTGATCAAATCCATGTGGTTTAGGGATGTGTGAGACCTACTAGGCCTGCTTTTGATGTGCGTATCAGGCTTTTTCTTGCTGGAACATCTATGACTCCGGGAACCTGCAGAACCTTCAAGGAGCAGGTCCCATACAGTCATACGCTCAAGTAAGGAAGGTTGATCAAGCTAACCTTAAAGCTTTCGGCCCCTGTTAGCGCAAGAAGCGGGGGGTATACATGACATATCTGGGGGGGGAGTCACGCCGATATTCAAATTACTGAAGTTTCATTCTGGGAGGAGCGGAGGGAACGGGGAAGACCAAAAAGCGAAGCAACGTGGATGAAAACGTGAACAATAATGACCAAAAGCATACAAGCACCCGCTGGCGCGCCGTACAACAGTACCGAACCGATGAATCGTAAAAGGAAAAGTAAAGTCGGGAGAAGACGAAACGCAAACTCACCTCGGGTTTCCGCTCACTGACTGAGATTCGTGGAGAAGGTCTTGGGCGCTCCGCATGCTTCAACGTCTTTGCGGGCGAAGAAAAATTCCCGAGTACCAGGGAATGTCCAAGAGATGAACGACCGGAATTATACGCGAGCGGATGTAGCAGGGTGAGGAGAGGGGTGTCAGAATCGTAGGTGTGGGGGCGACAGTTTTCGATGGCACGAGGAGGGGTCGGATATACGTGCCAATACTCCAACTTCCATGATCCCATTGATGAAATGTTTGTGCGGACCTAAGGATGATTCAATTAGCCAGATAGAGGTGAACGAGAAGAAGACACCACACCCACCCTACATCCAGCCAGGTGGTTCCTTCTGACCGCTGCCTCCTCCTGTTCCTTCCCATTCCGAACCCAGTCTGTGCTCAAAAGCATCCATCGCTAGAAGGTTTGGCATAGTACCCCGATAAGAGGATGAGCGCCCCAATATATAAGGGCGCGAACTGCGTAGGGAGAAGGCGGCGCGTGTGGGAGGGGCTCATTCGTGACTATGGTTGGATGACGTGCTAAGAGGTCGCAGGGCGAGTGTTGGTGGAGCTGGGACAGCTGATATTGATGGAGAGTTTGTGTCATGCGCATTCGGGCGATTTTGGCTCTTGGTTGGCTGATAGCAAGCACGGATGGTCGGGTGGATTCTGGTAGTCGATCATGCGGCGATGGGGTTGGTACGCTAGTCTCCAGCGCTAGAGCTCTAGCCCTCGCTCATCCTTCTGCTCTTTCACTCAACACTTCCAGCCATCCGCAACTCATCCAGCACGTTCCTCCTCTACTCCGACTCCGTCATTTCAAAGCACAGTAAGGCGTTAGAATTGAGCAGCCGACAAAACTCGAAGTCCACCAGTGCCGAGGCAGGAAATTTTCAGATTGACCCTTGTTTCACGTCGCGGTGGTTGGAAGTGGAGAAGGAGGTTGGCGGAAAACTTTGTCAAGGGTGATTGCATTCAAGGTGATGAACTAGTCGCCGCAGGACAGGACCACGTCAGCATTGGGTCCGAAGTAAGCGCAGAATGTTGGACGTCAACGTTCGAATTGTGGATATGTATACTTAGTACAATGGAATACAACTGCAGTTTCACTTCTTGACTCGTCCATCACCCTCTAGACTCTCTCAAAGAAGTACAGGTACGCCAGCTTCTTGAGCTCCTTCACGCTCTCATCGTCGGCCTTGACTACCTTCTCATCATTAAACAACAACCATTGAGCGTTAACCCGGATGTGGGCAACGTAATGGCCAGAGTGGACCGAGAGCCCCTTGTGTGATATGAAGGCTTTCAGCTTGAAACGAGCGGGAATGGCTTTGGACCCAGGGATAGCGGCAGGAGCGGCTGGGCTCCCCGCAGTAGGGGCAGCTGCATCTCCGCCAGGGTCATCAGGGTGGTTGAACAACCATTCTACTGCACGTTCAGCGTTGCCTGACTGTAAGGAACGTCAAGTGAATAGAATACGAGGATAGAAAGATGTAATACTGTTTCCCGGAGGGCCTTGCGGGCCTGGGCAACCGTGAATCCCATATCAGAGAGCATAGCAATCTGGTCAGGGGATGGCTCTGGTCCTCCCACGGCAGCGGCAGATTGAGCTGCTTGGATCGGTTCATCGATGTCTAAGAACGGGGGCTGATGAGAAAGCGGGGAGAGTCAAGACAAGCGACAAACCTGTATCGTCCATGTGCGAAGACAACCACTCCATAGCAGCTTCTGCGTCACTGTTGCCTGTGGCCAGAAGCGCCTTTTGGCAGCGAATCGTGGGGAATCCCATCCCCTCAAGTTGGGCCATCGCAGCTTCGTTGAATTGGGGTAAAGCAGCGGCCGCTGTTGGTTTAGTTATCAATCAGATTAGTGGACAGACCACAGAAAGAGGGGGAGAGAGCCGAACCAGGGGCGTCGTCGGGCAAAACTTCTTCTCCTGGTTTCAATCCGAGCCCTAGATGATTCTCGGTGAAGACGACCTCATCATCGGCAGGCAAAATGAGAGGTATGTCTGATGGAGGGGTCAGGAAAAAGAGCACTCTAAAAGTCATGGGAAGCATACCGAGCTTAGTAGGAACCCAGGTGGTAGTTTGATACTTCTTAGTATGTACGACGAGGACATCAGGGAAGGATGCGAACTTGGCCTGCCTATCGTTCCAGTCAGTCAGTCCAGACGAGCAAAGACAGTTGTGAAAGGAACAAACTTGACAGCGATCACCGATTTCTGGCACGATGGGCAAGCATACTCCAAGGCCTCGGATCCTAATAAGGATTCTAAGCTTTGTGTGAGGAGGACGTCCTCGTAGATTGTTTTTCCATCCTCATTCTTCCCTTTCTCCGTCGCTGGTACGATCAAGCTGACGACGTCCATGTTATCCACCCTATATCTCACTTTCCTACAGTCCCCACACTATAGGCGTTGTTCCATTCCATACGAAAAGACAACAGTAGGATCTAGGTGAGGTATGCGTGAGCGTTTAAGTGGAAGGACGGACACATAATAATCTTACCTTGATCAGGTCGATCTTGGTATTTGTGCAAATCCCTACGCAGGGTAGTGACGAGATAAGTGAAGAATTCCTCGGAGTCTTGTTGCTTCATCGTGGAGAACTCTGGGTGGCCCTTTCCAATCAGGGCCTTGAAACTGGTAGGCCTGATACCCTGCTGAAAAACCGGAGTCGGAGAGGGATGTTGTAGGGGATCAGATGGATGCGAGGGAGTCCCGGAAGCGTAGGGAGCCGGGTGTGAGTACCGACCACTCAGAAGCCCGTCTGCGACTTTGTGCATTTGGCATTCCAAGCAGTCGGCTGGGAGGGCGATGGTGCACGATGCGCTGTGATCTCTGAAGAGGGAGCCGTAGCGAGTCTGGAATTCAGGCAAAGAAAAGAGTGTTTGCAGGACAGAAGCCATGTAGCAGCTGAAGGAGGAGCATTAGGGTATGAAGCGGAAAGTTCGATATGCCATGTATTCACACCTGTTTCCCAAGTTTGCGAGGCCGGTCAAGCCAGGGCCAAAGACGGGTTCGAGTGCTTTTCCGTCGTCGCCGACGAGAGAGAAGTCATAGGACAAGTCTTGCTCAATTTGCTGTCACAAAAGGCGAATTAGATGCGCTAAATTATGGTGAATCAGGCACCGACCAACTCCGTCATGCTCTTCTCGGTCTTCTTCAGTGTTTGGACGTTGATACCGAATATTGACAGATGTGTCGCGAATTCAGGATCTTGCTTTGAGTCACCGCAAACGTAGCAATAGACGTCTTAGGAGGAGAATGCGTCAGCAATGGCCAAGATGCCAGGGCTGGATAGAAGCCAACCTGCGTTGCCCTCGGGGGTAATGGTCCCAAGCTTCACGCTGACAGGGTGATGCGTAGCGTCAAAGTGGGCTAATCCGTGACCATTTCCACCAACGCCTCCGAATTGCTGGCGTCCGCATCCTAATGATCCACAAATCATGCACAACCATAAGTTCTCTTTAAGATCACAAGCATTGCAATGAGCAAGGCCTAATCCAAGCGAAATTTGTTTGACAACTTCCCAACCAGAAGAGGTAGAAACACCCACCAGAAGCAGGATTGTGACCAATGGCGAACTGTTCCAGAGATAGGGTGTGTTCACAGGCCGTAATCTCCTCTTCCCAAGCTTTCACTTCTGATTGCCGTGCTGAAGACATTGCTTGCATCACGCCGTCAATAAGCGATTTGACCTGCTCAAGTTAGTTGGAAGAGTGTACATAGAGTTGATTGACGCCACGTACCTTCGAGTTCACTGCTGCGTCTGGTATTTCTGAACCTTTCTCGAGATCACACCTCCAGCACCTGATTACGGTGACGTGGTCATACTTGTCCTCCTCTCGCTCTTCGACGATAGCAAGCTTTTTCATCTTCGCAGGGGGTTCTTCGTCTTCCAACTTAAAACATTAGGAGTTAGGCTAACATCGCAGCCAAAACAAGGGAACTTACACGTTGGGCAGACGGTTTTAGTTTCCTCTTTATGTTCAAGCTAAATGGGTGACCTGATTTTCGAACATGGGTGCGAGAATGATGTCTTTCTGGATCAAGACATCCCCCGTTAAAGCAGCTCAAGCAAACATCTACGCCCAACGGGCCATCCTAGATCGATGTTGTTGGCAAATCACGAGTCTAATCAGAAAAGAGGCAACAAGCGAGCCTGATTGTCAAAACATTGAGTACACTCTTCTCTGTGTACAGAATTTGAGATCCTAGGGGGTTGAAGGCGCGTCAGAGTGTCGAGATGAGTACAGGGCATGCTGGCTTGAAGCAAAGAGGAGAATTATATCAAATCACGTGTTCGTAAGCGCACGTGAGATTTCGATCAAGGAAATTTTAAATGAAATTTCGTGCTTTGATTCTCCACCAATAATGTCCTCAAAAACGCTGCCGAATGGCAGCGCTGAAGCACCTATAGAGGTATCGTCTTTACCGCCGGTTGTAGGCATCAATTTTGGCAACACTTACGGTGTTTACGAAGGTCAGAAGAATTTTGTTCTTTAGATCAAGAGGTTCATGATCTTGGCGGCAAATCAGGAGGGTTTGGCGGAATGTATTGCTAACGAGGATGGAGAGCGTCAAATAACATATGCTATTGCATTTCAGGTGAAGAAATCGTGCGTGAACGCTTTATCGCTCGCGTCTGATATGCTGATAACTTGTATAGTACATCGGAAATCAAGCAAAAAGCCAGTTGGTTAAGAACTCCAAAAACACTATCACTGGTTTCCGCAATGTACTCGGCAAAAAGTATGTCATTTTTAGGGTCATTCAGTTTTGCATCTCACTCAAGATCTCACAGATTCTCTGAAATTCCTCAGTCAGCATCAACCACCTCCGCACCTATAATTTAGCACCCGGATATCGTCGACGAACCGGCTTACAAGGTCGAAATCCTCCAGCCGGCTCCTTCGCCCCTGCCCACAAGCAACGTTCCATCCGAGCTGAACACCCCCGCCGCCTCACATGCACCCACACCTCGTTCAGAACCTATACCCGCCGAGCGCATCCTCAGCGTCTCCGAGGTCACATCCATCTTCATCAAATCCCTCATCCAATGCGCCGAAGACTTCCTGGGCAGAAAAGTCCAAGGCGCCGTCATCAGCGCCCCAGCCTGGTTCTCCGATACCCAACGTGCCGCGCTCGAAAAGGCTGCTTCGGATGCTGGCGTCAATATCCTGCAGCTCTTAGACGAAGCAGGAGCCGCAGCAGCGACGACGACGACAGATGTCTGGTCTGGAGTACAGATCTCCAAGCCGACCGCACCCAACTCGTTGTTGACCTCGGCTCCTCCTCCCTCTCCCTCTCCCTCCTGTCCATCCGCGAAGGCCTTACCTATATTCTTGCTTCCTCCTCCACCGCTAACGTAGGCGGAGATCAGATCGACGACTAGTTGATCACGTTCCTCGCCGCCGACTTTACGAAGAAGACCAAAACACCTTTTGCAGTCTGTCCGTCTACCGATATCCAAGACAAACGAGCAGAAGCCAAGCTCCGACTAGCCATCGAGCACACAAAGTGGACCATCAGTGCCTCCCCAGGAGCTAACGTGCTACGTTGAATCGCTCAAAGATGGTCTGGACTACAACGGCTCCATCAACCGCATGCGCTTCGACATGGTTACTAGCACTGTCTATCAGCCGTCGCAGATTCTGTTATCGCTGTAAGCGCCTCAGCCGCCGTCGACGCCCACGAAGTTGACGAAATCGCCTACGTCGGTGGCACCATGTGTCTGCCTGGGCTTGACGAGCGTATCTGCATCGGGGCCGGTTTCAATGAGGAAATTGAAACCCCCTTCTCTCGCGGTACCGTCGTAGGTGGAGGTGTCGGAGATCCCTGGCTCGCGGCTGCGCTCCTCAGGCCGCGCTGATCTCCTCCATCTGCGAAGATGCTGAGCTGAGGGAAGCCTTCACAAGGGACACCAAGGCCAACCACGTGAGAGCCACAACGCGGATGCTGGGGGTTCTCCTACCTGACCCTGCTGCGGAAAAGAGTGACAACAAGCCTTGGGGAGTCTGGGTACCCGTGGTTCAAAAGGAGACGGCCCTCTCTGTGTGCAGAACGGTGTCATTCGACGTTGCGCTCCCGGAGGAGTCGAAACGGTTTGCCTTGGAGGTGTCTGAGGTTAAGGACGATATCCGGGTCGAGAAGGTGCAGGCCGACGTAGACGGCGATAACCAGGAGGACGAGGAGGATGAAGAGATCGAATCAAGCGCAAGACGGTTGCCAACCCTGTTCTACTCGGAGCGCTCGAGTTGGAAGCACTTCTTGGGATCAAGGCTAAAGGGAAAGGCCCTCAAGCGGGCAAGCGGACCACGACGATTGACGTTCAATTCATTGTCGGAATTGATGGGGATTTGGAGGTTGATGTGAAGGAGGTTAGCAAGGATGGTGCAAGTGGTGAATTTAGAGTGCCTGCACACTAGAGGTCCATGTTTTCGCTATACAAATATCTTCTATATCATTCTGGAGAGCGAACTAGCCCGAATCTAGATTATGATTCCTTCAAAGAAAATAGGTTGTGGGGCTTTAACCTGCTGACCTGTATAGTGGGGCATCGACATGCGTCTAATTCAGAGAAAGCCTGTTCCGACAGTATATCTTCAAGCTTGCCAGGGTGCTCCGTAAATTGGATGTATTTCAGGTTAGGAAAGAGTGCCAAAAAACCCGATAGGACGCTCTGTGTACTAGGAGAGAACTTGAACTGATAAGCACGAGAACCATAACCCAACATCCTGATTCAAGTCGGTAAATTGGCCCTGGCTCGAGCTAGCTAGAGCCATTAGAATACCTCCTGAGGCACCGGAAACGACGCTTACTGCGTTATGGCCTGAATACACCCTACTCATTGCAATGTAAGTTTCGCCTTTTTATTTCGCTGAAAGTTATTCAACTTTCACAATATATTATAGACCCACACATCGCATTCACTGCCATATGACTCGCTTTGGCTTACATGCTTTTGGTGGAGTTTTTTTATCGCTTTGCTTCACTATTTGTGGGGGCGTTAGTTGTACTTATGGCATTTGCAGGGTTTTTTCGTTCTGTTGTCCAAACCCTAACCTCCCTGCAAGAAATCCTCAAAGTAGGATTACAAAAATGTGATTCATTTTTTACTTCCTGCAGGCTCTTTTGAGTTGAATGTCGGCAAAATGTCAAGACTTGTGTACGATTTGCGGATACTTATAATTTTTTCTCTTTTCGAACATTCAATTGATCATCCTCCGGATAAGCCACCAAGCTGAATAGATAGGTACAAAATGAAAGGCAACTAGCTCTAAATGTATGTAATGTAGAATATCTGGTCGGCCAATGCTAGTGTTTCCCTAGGAAAACAGCTCGTCCAAGCGATAGCGAGTGAGTGAGGTATGGAAATCGATATACCCTTGACTAAATTTGGAGTACACGGCATGGGCTTCGTGATGTGGCGAAAGAATGTTGAGCGATTGCAAGTGACAAGTGGCCACCTCGTCGCACAGTAGTCGAAGGACTTCAATTTTAGAAACCCCCCGGCATCTTGCCATATTAGAGATATGGTTGATGGTTTCGCCAGCCAATTCTTCCTTGTAAAAGGAAAGTACGTCGCTGAACAGATATTATTAAACGGAACGCGTAGCATATTTGTTCAATTCAACTCACTTTGTCTTATTCAAAAAATTCATTACTTCCGGGAAAGCCTAAGTAACCAGCATCAGAAAGTGGGTCGCAATTTAGGGGAAACCCCAGTTCACCTGAATGTAGACCGGCAGAGGTATTTGTGTTGGGAATACGAACATAGCGTATGTTTCGGAGGCACCACACATCACGCGGGAAAAAGCAGCGTAATTACCAGCATCCGGAGAGGCCTGAATAAAAAAGGTGATCAACGAAGGCTATTTTGAGATCAACAAGCTTCGCACCGGCATGTCCTTCGTTTCGTAGTCCAATATTAAAGATGTAACGAAATTCAACGTCGAACTTATCATCATGTTGGAGGAAACTCGTCCAAAATGCTTGGGCAGCTCACGAAGCAGAGAAGCCAACGATTCAAGGACGGGGTCGTCTTGAGGCTGGCACAAGACGAAGCGTTCGTTGAAACCGTATATGCCTTCGACGTCATTCTGATGAACATCGTCGATGTAAATCAAGAATGCGGTGTATAGGGCGATTATAATCTGGGTTGACTTGTTTTCGAGATGTGCGTAGGTGGTCGTGGCTATGACGACGCCTCCGGCAATGAAAGGTTGCAGGGAGGGGGCATCAATCGCATAACCCTTGCTTCTGGCTACATCACAGCATGCGTTATGAAATTCACGATCGTAAGGAACGGCGGCGAAGGATAGGTTGCAGCGAACGAGGAGATCTGTGATAGCCTCTTGGATGCCCTTATGTTGATTCTCGGCAATTACGGGCTGGTGGCTAAACTTCAGAATAAACGGTGAGATAATGAAGTATAAAACATACCTTTTTATTGCCAGCGTTTTCGACCATCTAAAAGAAATTTGCGCGAGGGAGATCAAGGACGAGAGCAAAGGCATTGGGAAGATACACTCACGACCTCCGGCCCCTCGAGGTTGGCCGCCGCTTGTTCCACCTCCTCTTTATCCCAAATTTCGTTTGAGCCATCATGAGGGAGCACCATGGCTTTTCTACCCAGTTGTTGAACTTCACCAAGGAGATGACTTAAGAGTTCATCTTTTGAAGTGATGTCGTCCACGCCAACTTGAGCGACACGCGAGACGATAGCTTTGCCTACACCGGAAGTTGTGGTAGAAGTTTGAGCAGACATTTTGATGCAGCAAACGTCAGAACGAGACCGCCTTATAAGCAAGGACCGTGCATCTAAACTGATTACTCTTCGCGTAAGTAGGTGATCGTGAGACTTGGCATGTCATCATCGGCAGAGTCCTCTTTACGAGCGAAGAATACTCTCGGTCTCCTTATAGCCGGTGATACGGTTGGGAATTAGGTGCCGGGATTTTGAAAGGCGCTGAATCTACACTCTGTTATTGGAAAGCAACACCATATTCAGGAGGACTTCTTTCTTACTAAGCACATACTTTGCCTCATACTTTTCAGTCGTCGCAACTGCCGGAAGACATCATTCCCGAATTGGGGCCTGTTCGTGCGTTTCGCCTTTCTCAAACCATGAATGGATTTTACCTCTCCTGCCTAAGTAGCCTCGAGATTGAGATTAAGAGCATCATGAAGGAGCTGCAGAGCTGGTAAATAATCTTTTGTCATATTTATACAAGGAAGGTTCGCTCACCTGATTCTCGGAATAGTAATGCGAGATATCGGGGGGGCTGTGAAGCTGATTATGTTCTGTCGCTTTCACCGGTCGGGTCAATCTTCATGTGTGGCGGAGAATTTGCGCTGTCATGGACGTTTGCCGTGGAAATTTGGTTGTACTGGATAGCTTGCATGTTATAGAATCTTGAACGGATGAATATTTGTGACATCACTACTCAGAGGAATTGCCTTGAAGGTTCGGTTCAAAAGGTTAGTAATCGATCGATTCCGAGTATTTCGTTTACCTGGCACTGGTGAACATCAGCAGTTGGCCTAACAATACTCCACACCATCATCTCCCCCGAGCCTCAATCCGTATCCTCTTCGAGTGGTGGCAAGGCTCGGCTAGTTATGGGCTGCAGATGGTGGGCTACTGCATAACATGCACGATAAGTCACATGAATATAGGTGGGGTCCATATAACTTACCTTCCTCATTTCAGCTGCCGTCCAGACGCTCCTCATTATCAATAACGTTGTTGCGCCGTTGGGAGCGTTGTAAGTGGGCGCTGGCTGAGAGAAAGCCTCGTTATTCCATCTTTACGGCCGCACCCTCGTCATCTCTCCAGCCATATTCTCGCCCTCTGTTACTTCCCCGCTGTTGTCTATGCGCCAACTCTCGTCATCGCCCTGTTTTATTATCATGAGGAGCTCGAGTAGAAAGTCATACGATTTGATTATTGCTAACATTTCCACATCAAACGCCAGCTGCTCGCGTGAAAATCACCATTCGGCGGCGCCTCGGAAAGAATCATCTCTTCGTCGTCGTCTGGGCCGTTCTGCGATGCAAGGTTGTAGGGAAAGCGCACTGGAGACTTGTCGACGGCCTGCGCGGTGAGACGGACTCAAGGCGGAGTAGGTGAACGAACTTACCATTTCTCGTTTCTTTTTCTCAGCCTCTCCACCATCAAACTCGCCGATGCCGCTGTCCGATTCATGGCACATGGGTGATGCTGAAAGACGGCGGAAATGTCATCAGATGTGAAAGAAAAGGCATGCAGGTTAGTTTTGAATTAATTGATGGAACGGGTAATGTATCTGTCTATCAATGAATAGAGGGTAGTTTGGCGCGCGTTCGGCGCCTGCAATCATAAGGAGAAGGACGGAGAGAAAGAGTAAAGAACCCAATCCGAAGGACGCAGGCAAACACAACCACATAATCCCTTACTCCCCTTTGGAAATCTTCTACACAATCACAGTCCAGTCGGGTCTGCTCGTCCCTCTCATAGCGATCAGACGTTTTACCGGACCACTCGTAAAGATTTACGGCTCTCGAGTAGCCATGGAGTCTAGATCGTGCCGTCAGGAACAAGCAGTGACGGCTTAGAAGAAGTTAGAACAAGCCTAGAAAGAGCTGTTCTATTTTGGTCCCTACAGCACGCAGGTGGCACACCTACAAAGCGGGTGGAGTAATCAAGGAAGGGGCAGCTGTATGTCCTAGGATACAGTTGTAGAAATATGGAGGGGCTGTTGGCGTAGGGGGCGTTCACGGGAAGTGGGGGGTCAAATTGGAATGGCATAGATGATTGGGTGTGTTAAGATTCCCAATGAAGTAAATGGCAAGGCGACCTTGACGTTCCTAACTCTTTGTTCTTGCAACCAGACCCGATCTGACCAACTATTGAAGATATACGAGAAAACCCATATATTGCGCTACCAATTTGGGCCAAGAAATCTCCCCTCAGAAGGGTCCCAAGGTCTCTTTCCTCTCATGATTTGTCTCTCGCGCTACCTACAGATGATAGCCGGCACCAGGCCATTTTTACTCCATCCTGCACATAACCATCGTGTTACAAACTCCATCATATGTACATTGGTTCTGCCTAATCTCCTGTATTTTGAGTTTTCCTTCTCCAACTTACAGGAGTTATGCCATTTCTCGTTAGTGGTTTCGGCTTGAAGGCTGACGGATTTTCAGATCGCTTCGGGCAGGAATTGACGAACAGCGCCTGCGTGTGTACACCCCATATGAAATCTACATTTCGCTGCAAATAACAGTATAGGAATTACACCGAAACAATCACGGCGTATCGGCGCTTCACCCCTCAAGTCGACGCCGCCTTTGGCCCTATGATTAATGATTGCCTCAATGGCTCCCAAAATTCGTATGGGATAGCCCAGTCCACGCACACACTTCATTGACCGGTCGATCAACGCCTGGGCACTGTCCATCCTTCGTTACCCAGAAGGCGAATCGGATGCGAACGCTTTTAGTTGATGGCATAGCTTGCCAGGCGGGTTCAAATAGAGATCAGAGGAGCGGAGTTGATAAAAACGAAGATGATGTGGTTGTTGAAAGCAAGCAACGGAGGGCGAAGTCCATTTGAACTCAGACAAACACGACCACACATCAGTAGTTCTACAAATAGCTTTTTTCCGCTTGCACAAGTGAAAAAAGCGGCAAAAAGGGACGAAAGCGGCAAGTCGGAAAAGCCGCGTTGCTAATCCAAAAAAGCTGGCT
>KN838671.1:22337-49044 GCA_000827195.1 Laccaria amethystina LaAM-08-1
CCCCCCCCCCCCTACCTGGGTAGTGGATGTCTTGGACTTTTCAGATGTAAACCCCTTGGTGCCCCACGCCGCTGTTATGAGCTTCTGCTCGCAGGGCGGCAATTTATTTAATATATACATAGTTAAATTTTTATGTAGGTAAAATTTCGTAGTGAGATTTGTACAGGTGTGCTGTAATGAGCATTATTTGTAGATATACATTCCGCTTTTTAAAGCTTTTTGTCACTTTTCATAGCTTTTCCGATTTTTCTTATCCTTGAGTAACATAAAAAGCAGCCAGCTTTTTTGGATTAGCAACGCGGCTTTTCCGACTTGCCGCTTTCGTCCCTTTTTGCCGCTTTTTTCACTTGTGCAAGCGGAAAAAAGCTATTTGTAGAACTACTGGTGTGGTTGTAATTAGAAATAGCCTGAGCTTACCTGAATGTAGAATTTCATGGGAATTTCGGGAGGGAACGCAAAGAGAGAGAAGGTTTCGGAGGTCCCGGACATTACTCTGGAAAAATAGGGATAATCAAGAGCTTTCGGAGAGACCTGTATGAGAATCAGCGAAAGCCACTTTGGATTTTCAAGCCTCTTCGTACCGGCATACCCTGCGTTTCGTGATCCAACAGTAAGGAGGTCATAAAATTCAGAGTGGATGTTATCATGATGTTGGAGGCGACTCGTCCAAAATGCTGATGAAATTCTCGAAGCAAAGAAGTCAAAGCATCGAGAACAGGGTCATCCTGAGCTTGGCACAAGATGAACCGCTCGATGAAGCAGTTGACACCTTCCACGTCATGCTGGTAGACGTCGTCAATATATATCAAGAATGCGGAATATAGGGCGATTAGAATCTGAGTGGATTTGTTCTGTAGATGAGAGTAGGTAGTTGTGGCCATGAGGACGCCTCCCGGAATGAAGGGTTTGAGGGTAGGGGAGTCTACGGGATAACCCTTGCTTCTGGCCACATCGCAGCAAGAGTTGTGGAAATCGCGATCGTACTGTGTGACGGGGAAAGAGAAATTGCAGTGAGCGAGGAAATCATCCACAGCATTTCGGATGTCATTATGAGAGTTCACGGGCTGACGGCTAAATTTCAAAATAAGCGATAAGACGACGGAGTAAGGATCATGCCTTTTCATTTGCAGCATTCGCGACCATCTGGAAAAGAAAAATCCGAGATTAGGAACAAAAGCAGAGGAGTTGGGAGGATGTGCTCACCACATCCATCTTTCCAGACTCGTCCACGATGCATTCCGTCTGTTCCTTACCCTCATGCTTCTTTGTAACGTGGTGGTGAGGTGTTACGACCTTTGTATCCGTTTCACCAATAACATCATTCGATAGATCAGGATTTGAAGCAAGGTCGTCTGCGCAAACATCGAAATTGTCTGACGCGATACAGAGAGCCATCGTTTTGTCTATATCTTGTGTGCCGGCCTTGACGAAAGTGACGCCCGTTTCACTCAGAGGTGTGATAGACGGTTGGTTGAACATTTTGGTGCAGCGAACGCAAGAGAGACCACTCCTTGAGCAAGGACTACAGCCCCCTTTTAAAAAACTGAAGAAGCAAAAAGTTGTCACTCCCCACATAATCGAACAGACAGCTTCCTATGAGCTTACCTTCTCTGCCGTGTGGGGAGTGCTAGTTCAGTTGAGAACATAGTGGGGGGGGGGTACTCAGTAAAGGACCATATAGCGAGAGAACCTTAGTAGTCCAGCCAATTTCTGTTGATGAAAAAGTGTTAAGGAATGATGAGGCAGTATTCCAACCACGCAACTTGCACGCAACCATGGCGCAACCACACCGCGACGTGAAAGGTTACATAAGCTCACCGGGCCCACCTCCATTCTAGTGCACGCCAACAACGTTCCCGGGCTGCTTCTAGTTACAAAGGCTAGGGTCGTTTCGGCTTTCTAAAGAACTGGCAACCGATATCTCGCATCCTATACAGAGAACAGTTGCGGACTCAGCGAGTCAGTGGGGTTGGGTGCGCCGTCTTTTGTATCTTCAAGTTATAATCGTGCTCCCAAGAAGAACGTGTCAGATTACAGCCGTATCTTCCAACAGCTTTTTCATCTTTCTTCGAGCTTCAACGTTTCAAATTTCAACGATCATCGATCAACATTCCACGTTCAACTTCAGGCATTCATACTCGCTCGTCTTCGCCACGTCCCTTGTGTCGGGTCCTGCGAACTCAACCTGGCCACCTTCCATCCCCCGGGATATGATGACTACAGAAATATACTTACACTCATGCATTTGACAGCCCATAGGGACACGGAGAGCGAGGTAAACAAGGGCAAGGTTCAACGGAAACTCCAAATGGGATCTCGTTGACCATCTCCTTTGGCGGAGCACGAGTAATTACTTGATGGATAAGTATGGGCTCAGCGTAGGGGAAAGGAGTCGGTTCTGGTGGGGTGTAGTGGGTGCATCGTCCAAGCGTTTGCTAGAGTCCGTGGTCATTTTCCAAGGTACATTGAAGGTGGGTTTATCAACAAACCAATTCGTTTTTGCTCGCTCACACTGCTCAGGCGTGCTGATGACAAACCCAGCACCCCTATACATGCACTGCACCTCAAATTCGACCAGAAGGCTGCCAACATGTGTCAAAGACGCTTGGTTCCCCTGTTCTCTGGGAGAAGTAGAAACTTCACGCCTGTATCTCCGACTTTCACGACTTATGGGTCTGGTGCGTTATTCAAGCAACTCAACGATTATGCTTTGACTGAGAATGTTCTGCGCACACGTCCCACAGCTAAGCTTAGAATAATGTCGGGAAACGGTAGATTCGCTGATGCCAGAACATAAGCGTCAACACTCTATTTGTCCATGCCCCAGCTCGACTCCGACTCAGCGTCATCTGAGCTCTACCCGGCATCCTCGTCTTACGTCAAATGGCATCGCCCATCAGTCTCGAACCCCCGGCCGTTGGGCGTCCAGGTGATGTCCTGACCGGGGTTGCAGCGACGGTCGTGGTCATTAAACAGCGCTCGTTACTTAATCCAACGGCAACCGCCATTTGGATCCTGCGTCTTGAGGAGGATGTTCAAGTTTTTCAATGATCAATGTTAATGTTCGAGCTTTGTGCTAATAAAACCCTCATTTCTGCAGAATTTCTTGATACCAGATCGTTCGGCGAACAACGACCCCGAACTGGTTGGTGAAATTCGACTGCCCGGTGTTTTGACCGTCGATTGCAATGCGTTGCGCGTTGCATGTATTCGACTAGGATTGATTTGACAACCGAGATCCCCTCCACTCCTTTCCTCTCTCAACACCTCAGGATAGCCGGGCTATGGGCTGCTAATTCTCGAATCCGCTGACCAGCAAAAGGCGGTGACTCGTGCCGATGGGGTGTGGATCCGGCGGATATGGACTGGGGAGCCGTGATTCGCCGGAGGGGCGGTGGTGGTGAAGAATAAGAGGAGCAGGAAGTGGATTATGGTGTTGGGGTGGTGAGCGGGACGATAACCTGATGTGGTGTGCACGACGGAGGATGATCAACCACAACGGGACGACACAGGACGACACCGGCCCCCAAGGACGAGAAAGCGACACTAGCCCTCTCCACCAGCGGAGGACCTCCGGCGACTCAGATGGACTTTCTCAAGCTTGCTTTAGATTTCACAAATTTATTTGTGTTGGTTCATCCGCCAAAACGACAACAATCCCTTTTCTAAGTTTAATGTTGGTTTATTACGATTTACTGCTTGATCCGCATTGCTTTCACGGTTTTTTTTGGAAAAGCTGACATCTATTTCTGGAGCTGCTAGCGTATTATTCAAATTGGACAGTTTCAATTCGAAGCGACTCTGGGATATCATAGTCTGTGAAGCGCAAACGATGCCTCAATTGCGTCAATAGATGGTCGGCGTGATGGATCGAGCTCCCAGCACCTTTTCAAAACATGCCAGATATCGTCGGTCAGTTGGGCGGCAAATGGCCCCTGGGGGCGCGGAGGATGGCTACGCCGAACCAAGACCTCTACCACTACAGCTCCGTCATTGGCAATATGATCAAACGGGCATTGATTTGTGAAGACCTGGAGACCGTATAAGTTCAAGATAAAAAACCAGCGGAAATAAATGACCGACCTCTATGCATAACATCGCAAAAGACCAAATATCCGATTGAAGAGTTATGGGGTAGGCCCCGGGTAGCATTTTTTCCGGAGGCATGTGTCGAGGCGTTCCGCATAATTGATCTGACAGAGAACTTATTGCATGTCCGGACTCGTTCATAAATGAAGAACAGCCAAAATCCATCAGCAATGGCTCGCCTTGGTCATCCACCACAACGTTCATCTATTCAAAAGGGAAGAAATTAATTGGTTTGCTTATGTATAAATCGGCTACTGACCGCTCGCATATCTCCGTGCATAACGGGTACTGGTAAAGAGTGTAGGTATTTCAAGCCGCTTGCCACGCTCCGTAACTTCATCACCTATAAGAAATCGAGAAGGAAGAGTGGAAGGGATTGCGTACAAGTTGAATCCGATCTGCGTCAGGGTTGTTGAGAAGAAATTCATAGAGTGAACCATTCTTTTGATGCTGAGAGACCAAGGCCAAACGCGATTCTTTGATAAAAATCCCAAGAAACGGAAGGATATGGCGATGGTCAAGAGGTGACCATATGCATACTTCTCGGAAAAGTTCCTTGGGGATAAAACAAAACATAAATGTCCTCGATCGGTATTCCAACAAAAGATGCATACCGCTGTTGGTTCCTCGGGGCCAGTTGATCGGTAATGTGGCCGCAAGAACTTCAACGCTATGAGAGTCTCGTTGCTGGATGCCCTCTTGACATCCGAGGAAGCCGTAACGGCAAAAGGGTACTGTTCAACATTATCAATATTGTCAAAATGCCATTTTTTTGGAAGGATGCCATGTCGATCCCAGGTTTCCGAAAGAATCTGTAGATGGTATGAGAACATCGTGGAAGATATCTTCTGAAGGGAAATTGAGCATCATTTCCAAGATCGGCGAGGACACCATACATCACAAGCCATATCCACGAGTTCTTGTAGCATAGATATATCCCCCCAACGAGCTGACATGTGACACGGATGTCCACCGGGATAACTTCTGACATTACTATCGCTCATGTCGCCGAAAGGAAACTGATTTGGTATCGACGACACATGAATTGGTGGGCACGGTTCTGACTGAGGGACGATTGAGCATGCAACTGTAAATGGGAAATATAGTCCACCTCTGCAGGTAATGAAAATGATATAGAGACTTCGGATTCGCTTTGAGCTTGAAGTTCGCCGTTGAGTTTCTCTAGATGTCGTCGGTGATGTTCCGGGAAAAGATCGGGTGTCTGCTGGCGATCCACATGAGCCCCGACAGATGGATCTGATTGCTCTTGTAAAGCAAAAGCAGAATTTATTGGGCGAGATGTTGGTGTAGACATCAAGGGGGGAATTAAGGAAATATTAGTGAAGAATCACGGGCTGAATAGGTTCGAGCCTAGACAGACATGAGGCCTGAGGGTTTGAAACTCCCAAGGTGAGGCTATGTTAACAGACTCCAAACACAGCATCATTGCTGTAAGGTAAAGGTTTGAAGACTCAGAGGCAATGCGATGAACAATGACCATCAAGGCACGTGACAACAACTCCACAGCTTTCGAATTCCACACCGCCCTATGGTCTACCATTGCCTAGCATTTACAAAAACCTTCCTTGATTCTCTTCCTCCACATACCTCCCCGTTGATCCACTTTTTGCATTTATGGCAGATGATCCAGACATACCAACCAGAAGCGGAGCTTTCAGCGATGTCTACAAAGCGTCTTTCGGAGGGAAGTGCGTGGCGGTCAAGGTATTCAGGGAAACAGCCTCCAAATATGAGATGAAGAGGGTAGAAAAGGTATTGTTGAGGTTTCCTGACCCGATTTTGTTCTCAGCTAAAGCATTTCGCAGCGGGTTGAACGAGAGATTGCGATCGCACAATCCCTCCGTCACAAACACCTTCTACCAATCTTAGGCGAGTTCAGGGGAGAGCGAAAGACACAAATATCGATTATTACGCCCTGGATGCAGCATGGGAATGTTCTCGATTATCTGGCGAAGAGGGAATCGGTGAACAGGACAGAAATGGTGAGTAATTTTTTTACGAGCTGGCCGCACAAGCTGAGAGTTTTACTAGGTCGACATGATCGCTGATGCCCTGAAATACCTCCACAACCAGGCCGTCGTGCATGGGAATTTTCATCCGGTAAAGTTCAATTTATTTATTTAATCGCTTTTCTAACAAATGAGAAGAACAATGTTTTGATAGATGATTTTGGCATGCCCAGAATTTCCGATTACGGTGTCAGCACTATCCAAGAAGTGCTCAAAGCCTCAACCATCGCTCCGATGGGCCAGCTCCGCTATCTGGCTCCTGAAATAGTTCTCGGTGAATCGATTATAAGGGCCAGCAAATCCACTGATGTCTACGCGTTTGCTTGTGTTGGAATGGAGGTCTGTGTTCCGTTATCATCCAGCACTCTAACTGACTGAAAATCTTGATAGATCATGTCGGCTGAGAAACCATTCAGCACAATTCAAACAGACATTGGGATTATTCTGGCCTTGCATGATGGAAAGTGTCCATATCATACCTTTCCACTGCACGACACCGTTTTCGTCGCCCTACAGGAGTGTTTGAATCACTCCGCAGAAAGACGTCCGACAATGAACACCATCTATAAACGGATTGCTTTATCTTCCCATTATGATCTAGGTACGTATATTACACCCACGCCGGATATAAACTAATGACGAAAACTATTAGGCGACACGAGAGCGCGGGCCAGGCTTTGACTGTCCTCCTACTCATATATGAGCTTAAAAGAGTCCATATGCTTTACATTCGTAATTCTGAGTCAACAGCAATACCTCATCGATACCCAACTTGTTTCTATCCTTCACCCCTCAACCTTAAATAAATGTGCCCTACATAGATAAGACCTCGAAAATTCGAACAGCGTTAACAGTACCATGATCAGCTGGATTTTACAAATGATGACTGGTGACAATTATTCTGCTCATACCATGGGTTTTTATTTCTTGTCTTCATTCAAACATATATTGTGTCGGCATTCCGACCTCAAACGCCGCCCATATATCCATTTCTGTAGGTGACGCTATATTTGGCCACCAGGGGGCCAGGGGCCCGATCAGTGTGCTATTTCCGATCGTCGACGGTGCTGGGCTGTGCACTCGAATAAAAACTTTCCAACACGACACGTTTCTCAGTTCTGCCTTCACCTCCCACGTCTCGGATTCATACCCTTCCTGCCTCCCGCTACAATGCGTTCCATTCTTTTCCTCCTCGCCTTCATCTCCTCCGCTTTCGCATACACGGTTACCAGTCCGAACAGTAATCAAGGGTGGACTAACCAAGGTGCTCAGCTGTATGGTTCAATTTTCCCTTTGTTAAACATGCATGTTCACCTTGCCTTTATTCTCAGCCTTACTTGGACACGCGTAAACACCGACAGGCTGAACTTTACCGTCGTACTCACCAACCAGGTCGGTGTTTGTTGAATATTCTCCTGATACACGCCATACCCACGTGGCGAACAAATGCCAGAACATCACAGGTTTCCAGTCACTGGTTCTGGCGACGTCGGTGGATGGAACTCTGGGGACTGCCTCCATGAACACTCCAAGCGGAGGGTGGCCCGCCCCAGGGAGCAGTTTCCGAGTTAACCTCGTCCAAGATTCCAACGACCTCGACGCCATCCTGGCCCAGTCGAACCAGTTCAACATTACACAAGGAACGTCCACCATGTGCGTATCCCGTATCTTGCATGAAATGTTTATTTTCTAACGGCGGTCGACAGCTCGTCTTCGTCCACTAAGGTTTCCTCCAAGGTTTCTGCGACCGGCTCTGCCACCAATTCTGCCACGGGTACTGCCACCGGTTCCGCCGGTTCGACTTCCACCCAGACTTCCCCGAGCCAATCAAACAATGCCGTTAAATCGGAGTTCACCATGTCAAGTTTGCTCGTGTTCGTCTCGATGATGGGATTCGTCCTTTCATAATGGGACAACATTGGATCATGGAGAGGAGATCTGGGGAGGAATGACCGACGAGTGGTGGTGGCGACAACCTCCAGTTACACGACAAGTGGTATGAAAGCGAACGGTTTAGGCGATGGCGTTGGCCGATTACTACGTCAGACGGACCCTGGGATGTCGGACATAATCGTTTTGTTACCAAAAGGACTTTAGAGTATTTACTATAGACCAGCTTTGTTCACGCACTGCCGTATATTGCTGAATAAGAGTTAATATCATTCGCGTTCTTTGACTCAGAACGGACGGGCGTTTGACCATGCTACGATCAAGTGAGCGGGGCTCCAATGGACTCAGCGGCGTTGGTAGGCGTTGGTCCTCAGACTCTGTACTTGATCTGGTTGTTAGCAAATGAGATAATTGGACAATAATTGGAACTGCCTTTCGCGACAACAGTAAAGATTACTGAAAGTGAAGCCTAGTGCATTCCTGGAACGTTCCAAGTTGCTCCTACTTGGAAAAGATTCCCTTCTACTGTAATGGCTTTTGCGAAGATAAGAAGCTGAAAACGATGGTTTTCGTTACATAATAGAGTTATCTTGCGCGTCTGCGTTATACTCACGTCCAGGCACATACTTAGACTATCGTTATCGTTATCGGTCACCCACACTCTGACGGTCTTCTACAGGCGCTTTACCATCAACCAAGTATATATTCCCAAACGTTTGGTGTCTGCTGCTTTCCATTCCCCCTCTTATAAGCGCAATGGGTTTTAGCTGCCGAACCTGTTCCAAGACATTTAATTCAGCCCAAGGCCTGTTATCTCATTGTCGTGCAAAATCTCATAAAGCCTCAGGCAACAAATGCCGGGAATGTGACCGCTCTTTCGTGTCTGCTGAAGCTCTACGACAGGTAAGCAATCGTCGCACTGACAAACTCATTAGCTACTGTTAACAACAATAACGTTATTATGTATCAGCACCGATCTACCAGTAATAGACATCAACCATGGTGTGCTAGGTGTTCCAGATCATTTGGATCCAACCAGGCTCTTCGGCAGGTTGGTCGTTGTCTTCTTTTGACTACGGCGAGACCTTAGCAGTTGATTAGCACATTTCATCGTCATCGGCCCATGCAAACCGTATATTTGAATGCCCCTTCTGTTCAAGAAAATTCAAAGCTCCTTCGGCCCTCGCTCACCACATCGAATCCGGATGTCATAAAATTAATCGCCATCAAGTGACGGCAGCCGTGAAGCAGCTGAAGATCGTGCCCGAAATTTGTATCAACCGCGGTCTTCTTCTGCAAGCACCGACCCCTCCCAGCGTCACACATTATATTCCGGCAACATTGTCTTTCAACATACCCGGGTCTTATAATTGTTGTCTATGCAACAAGAGGTTTACGGCTATTCATCGCTTGGCCGCGCACCTGAACTCGCCGGCACATGACGCCGACCAGTTCAGGTGCCCCAAGTGCAAGAAGACGTTTAAAGTGGTCTCCGCTCTAAGTCAGCACATAGAAAGCGGGGCATGTCGTCTTGCGAACCTCCACGAGATCAAAGGTCATTTCGATCTCTTGACAGCAGGTTTAAACACTCGTCTACTTTGTTTCTGAGCCCCTCGGCGCCATGGTGCGTGCCTTTTGATACAGCTCAACTTTTCCTTATTTTTTATAGCTTCCACCACTAGGGGACTGAAACATAGATTAATGCTGGTTTAGCGTTGTTCTATTTTGCAGTCCTCAACTCAATGTCGCTATTTTATCCCAAAATCTGTGGCAAAGGTACATAATTGGCATCCTCTATTTGTATAATTGTATATGTCGTATCCAGATTTCTTCTTGAGAGATTACTTATTTTACGTTGTGAGGAGAACATCTGTTTGTGTATGCCAAGCGCGACGACTCAGGTGCACCAAGGTTCGGGTTACTCTGATCCCATTCAATTTCATGTGCGGTTGAAAAAAACCGACAATGAGCGTTGGTTGAACGTCGAACGTTGAACTGGTAAACCGAGATTAATTCCCTGGAGCTTAATTTCACCTATGCCTGTCCAGGGATTAGCGTCCTTACGAGCGGTACCCATTCGAAAAAAGTTGACAGATGAAGAATATAGTACATTGGGATATTTGCGCGACAGCAAGAGGAATAGAAAGAGCATCTGCAAGAAGGAAGGAAAAAAACAAATGAGGAAGACTACTAAGAACAAATCTTACCGAACTATGAGTTGTTGGTAAAAGTAATATATACAATGTAATCCAATAATATACCGCAATAACAAAAGCAAGAACGAAAGGATATGTGTGAAAGAACGTAGGCGGCTAAGCCTGTGTGTTTTAGTTTAAAGGTCGGGATCACCAAGCATCCGCACTCCTGGACTCCAACTCCCCATCTCCTCTGACGCCTAAATCAAGACTTTCCATCTCGCCCAGCAGCACTTCATGTTCTGGGCGCAAGAACAGACTGCCAGGACTACCAGTCATCATAGAGAAGTTCGCCGTGGTGGGCGATATGCTAGCAGTCGAGCCGATGGACATATTCGCAGTGTGCCCTCCGCCATCCATGCCACGGGACATTATCGACCCATAAGATTGGGGCTGTTGCTTATGCGACGAAGGGGGGAAACGCAAGTGGGATTGTTCCAAACTGCTTCTATTGCTGCCACTTAGATCTGCAGGATGATTCGCGTCTTCATGAAGGAGCATGGTCATGTTTGGAGGGAGGACGGGGAAGATGGAAGAGGAAGTGCTGAGCCTTCGTTGGGCTGGAAGCGTCGAAGTAGGTTCGGCGGAGGGAGGTTCTTCATCATCTTCGTCGTCGTCCTCGGGTTCAATCGCTTCCTCATCAAAATCCAGTATCGGAGGATGTTGATCTTCCTTCGGGACCGTGAGCAGTCTATCCTGATCGTCTCGGTCCCGATTCCATTGAGCCTGCAAGCGCCCGTTGTGGCCCTGCTTCTGCCTAACAGGTACAGGAGTCCGATAACCGCTGCTGCTCGCATTGCTCCAACTATTCCCCAACCCACTAGGTGTCCTCGTTGCCCCCAACCTCATCTCCCTCCGCAACTCAACACACTCCCTCCTCAAATCCGTGCACTCCCGCCGCAGCTCACTACACACCCCCCTCAACTCATCATTCTCCGCCTCTGCATCCGCCAATCGCTCCAACCGTTCTCGCAGATCCGAATTCTCTTCTCTGAGAACCCTGACTGTCCGCTGTGAATCGGAGAGAGCGCCGAGGAGAGCTCCGGTCTCCAATTGATGTTTGTCCCGCAGCTCACGAATTTCCTCCTTCTCCCGTTCTCTATCACGGTCACGCTCTCCACGGTCCCGTCCAACATACCCAAACGACCCTGAAACGCTTGTAGGCGCAGTCGATGTCGTCGATCTCGGTGTATCCCTCTCTCGACTCCCACTCGACACCGTAAACGTCGGACTCTCCAACAACCCACCCCCAGCACCATAAGCAGAGAACGTTCCACTCCCCCTCCTCCCCGCACTCCCACCACCCGCCTCCGAAAGCCCCATTCTCGAATGACTCCTCCCAAATGCCGATCCACTATTGTTCCCACCAAACTCTGACGTCCCCCTCAAACTACCAAACCGCCCTCCAGAAACCACACTACTACCGCCGTTGCCCAAAGGCGAAGGAACAGTAGCCGCACTGCCACTCCGATCGCGAGTAGCGAACGCCTTCTCCACCGACGAAGGATCGCCTCCTTCCTCCCTCTCCCTCTCGAAATCCAACAACCCAGCCGCACGAAAAGCTTTAGCCGTCCGAGGACCCAACCACTCAGCTTTCGGACCATCCCCTCCAGCAAACCGGGAACTTGCACTCCGACCCATAGATAAGCTGCTCGAAGGCCGCGACGACACTCCAAACTCCCCCATCCCCTTATCCCTCTCCCGATCAGCGGTGACCTTCGACCCCCTCCCATGTCGTTCTTGTACACTCATGCTTCGCTTCCTCGCACGTCCCGCAGAAGGTCCTCCAGGGATAGGTGAGAGCCGGCTGTTGCTAGCATTTCCATGTACAGCCGCGTTCTCACTGTGACTGCGTTCAATCATCAAGGAAGGTGTACGTAACCGAGCCGCGGAACCAGGGCGGGTTGCACTATCCAGCGACGGCCTGCTGGAGTCCAAGGATGGTCGATAATAAGACGTTGCATCTTCTCCTCCCGCAGGAGGCGAAGGTGATGAAGATTCCCCACCCGTACCAAAGTCCTCTCGTTCGGGGGAAGTAGACCCGCGGGGAATGTAAAAATTCCCCCCTCCCAACCCAGTGCGTTTGCTTGGCATGGACCCAGAAACGCCCCTTCGCATCTCGAACGAACCACGTGGAGAAGCGGTTTCCAACCCCGGGCGCTGGACGTCCAGAGATGGCCTTGCCTCTCTCGGAGCAGGTGACCGCCTGGAATCCAGAGATCCCCGACCAAGAGCCGCAGCCACATGAGCTACATGGGAAGGAGAAGGAGGCGACGAGAATGATATGAGCGGTGGTTTCGACGAAGGCACCGCCTCTGACCCAGATTTCTTAAAATCTGATGCAGATCCCAGTATGACTTGTCTCAGTGTACGAGCACCAGTTCTTCCCTTCCCAATACCACTCCCACCCGGGGGGCCAGTAACACCCTTATCTGCTGCACCGAACACCCTGACAGCGGTCGCAGCTGAAAACGAGGACGTGCTCGAGGGGGTGAAGGATTTCGGCGAGTGGGCAAAGGCCATCGTCCGTCTTTGTGCAGCAGGTGTTGACGAAGTCGGTGCTGATGACCTGCGTACTGGTGAGGAAGGCGAGGAAGGAGGAGAACCGTGTGTTCCCTTATTCCCATTGACCGCGGTCCCTTTCCCCTTTACTGGTGATTCGTTTGGAGTCGTCCCCGCACTACTGGGAGACTGAATGGCTGTGGACAGGGGTGTGGTGGGGAAGACGGAAATCGTCGGTGAAGGTGTGATTGGAGGTCGTAAACGAGGGAGAAAGGAGGATTGTCTATTGCGCTGCACGCGGAAGGGTGACTTGGGTGTGGTTGGAGATGACTGAGGGGAAGGAATGAAGGTTTTTGCGGAATTTGGGCTCAGGAGAGCGGCAAGAGCTGGATCCACCGATTCCAGATTTATATCCATACTAAAACTGGAATCAACGACTTCTGGATGGTCGTCCCCGTCTATGATGATTGCTTTGTCTGAGTTAAGCCACTCCTGGGCATCAGCGGTGTGGTGTGATGCACGCATTGCGTCGATTACTTGGGTAGCGATGTGGGTAGTGCAGAGGTCCAAAGCAGACGTATCCGCGTCACCATCTGAGCTACGTGTATCTAGGGTGGTTGCGTCACTATGACCGGAGGATGTGGGAGGGGCAGCAGAGGAGACGCGAAGGAGATCTGGGTTGGTGATAGTAGGAGAGGACGAACGGGACTCGGCTGGGGTGGTGTTTATACTGAGGATAGGTACATGTTTTGAAATGCCAGAACTGTCTGCCTCCATAATTGTCGACAAGTCGAGTGAGAGTGGCGGCCCTGGTGAAGGGGTACGTAACATCCTCGCACCTAAGGTTATGGTGGTCAGCGCCCGTATTTAGCTTGAGAGAAATTTTGGTACCCACCAGATTGAGCAGGAAGATCTTCCTCGAGGAAGTCACCATTCTCCGGTTGGCCGGGGTGATGGCTGTCCAACCTCGACAAAGAAGCGGACCTCCGAACACCTTGTTCTTCCTCATTCAATGGTTTTCCTATAGCCATGACGGGCATGATGAGTGCATCATTCGACAAAGAAGTCTTTCGTTCGCGTTCCTTTGTCATTGAACGGCGCACGGAGCCAAACCCAGCAAAAGGGCTACGTGACGTATTAGGCGAGCCTGTGGAAGAGTTAGGAGTGGCATTCCTGCTGGGACCGAAAGGTAAGAGGGAGCGTAATGAGCGGAATGCTGGGATGCCTGAGCCTGCAGGTGTCGTTGGCGGTATTGTGGGAGATGCACCGATGCCCTGAGAAGAAATGGGGCTATGGTTGCTTGTGATGCTGCTGGTCGATGGACGACGGGCTGAATGGGGTATGAGGGATTGTGCCGATGAGAAAGGGCTTCTCTTTGGCTGAGCTGGTATCGATGAAGAGGTATGTGGAGACCGTTGTGTGGCCATCTGGCCGATGATGATGAGCCTTTGCTCGTCAGTGGTCCTTTTTGCGCTCTGTGGGTATACGTGTTATGAGCGCTGAGACATGGGGCATGAAAAGATCATGCTCGTTGAGGGAAAGCTGGGCGTAAAGCTAGCAAGGTCGTCGCGATGTTGGGAAAAAGATATGTGGGAACCCGCGACGGCTAGTGCGAAAGAGGAAGGACCCTCTAGGAACACGGCCTATCCAATCATCCCATCACAACCAACCTTGATTGATTTCCGTTGCCTTCCATTTTCTTTTTCTCGCACTTTTGTTGGAGCCTTGAAGAACGTCAACACGACGAGTTTCAACTGCTCATCTTCGGCCTCATCTGTTTGAAGTCTCTCACATGACCATGTCGTTTGAAGAACGCTGCTTGCACCAAGGACAGCCTCTAATGAGCTGACTTCATCTGACTGTAAAATCTATGACGTATGGCCCATCGGCCGACCGACCCTTGCTCGAGACGGGTCAGAGGATAATCTTCGTCGACACCGTGGATCCGAAGCCGTTGGCCTCTGCAGCGTGAACGGGGAGATTGTGGTTAGAGACAGAAGAGTTGTGAGCTATCACTTTTGTGAGACATTTTGACAGCCCAACAGATATTAGAGGCGCAACTCAACCGCATTTTCTCCGACTTGTCGCCTACTCTCCGTATTGTTCAATATCCTCCGAATAGAGATGTTGCGAATCTAAAATACTCTTGTCAATCTAATGCGTTTTACGGTTTCGTACAGGCCTGTCCATAGCGGGATTCCAACACGTTCGACCTATTTCCTTGCGCTTCAAGCGTCGCACTACCCGCCATGGACCCTAAGTAAGTCTAGCTTCGTCCTGAATATGTTCATAGTAGCTCATTCGGTTTTTATCGACGTTAGAGTGAGACGCTCCTAGACGATCTTGATGTGGAGTTCCCACTCAGCCCATACTTACCCGTGGACAGGTATTTGCGTGCCTTGGGGATAGAACTGACTGAAACGGCAAACGGGATTAAGATCGGACTCTATTCAGAAGGACTCGCTTAAA
Source organism: Laccaria amethystina LaAM-08-1 (assembly GCA_000827195.1). Lineage (NCBI taxonomy): Eukaryota > Fungi > Basidiomycota > Agaricomycetes > Agaricales > Hydnangiaceae > Laccaria > Laccaria amethystina. The sequence continues at coordinate 37,513 of KN838671.1, forward strand.
TAACATTAACTGTCGTAACTGTGGGCAACAGATGAGATAATGAAGATGGGGGCTTAGTTCTGGTATTCCCGATTCATTCAGCTACTCTTTGCTCACAACTCTCGTCTTTCTCCTTAGTTACATAGGCTATGTTGGTTTCGGAACTCTTTGTTATCCCGCTAGGGCGGATGAAATACAACCCATGCCCCGCGGATCAGTGATGAGGGTAGTAAGGAGAGTGGCGAGAACGAGAGGTGGGATGTGAGGCAAGCTGACCATGAATGATGGGAGGTAGGACGAGAACGACATGGAGATAAGGGGTCCTATACACTTTGGATAATGGTAAAAAAGCCAACACCTTGCCATTGACGACGCGTGGCTTCGAATGTTGGGCCATGTACATGTGCTCCTCTTTTGGATCTGTGTAAAATTTTTCTGGGGGCCAGAACATCCAAATACCTTAACAAGCATGAATAAGCTAGAACATGCATTAACCCTGCTTAGCATGGGATATCTTGCAAGAACATTTAAAGGAAAAATATATATGAAGAGGCTGAAAAGCTGCAACTGAAAGGTCTGGATATGCATAAAAAGGTGCTGGGGCCAGGACATCCAGATACCTTGACCAGCTTGGAAAATATCAGGAGGCTACACAGCTGCTGTTATAGTTTTAAGTGTAATGGGAAGTAGAAAGCCTAGATCAATCAATCAATCAATCAATCATTCTACTATCTGCTCCTCTGCAGGATGCTGACAATAGTTCTAACTATAAATTCTGTATGCCCTGAATAGAGACACAATAGGTTCCAGTAGCTCTGCACCTGAAGGCTTATACAGAGTTCTATGATGCCCATATTTCAAAGAAATGTCACCGCTGTTCTAAGTCTTTATTGTTAAGACTTTCTGTTTGAGTTTGTAAAGAGGCTCTAAGTCAAAAGACCTTAGAGTTCAAACACCTGCCGCCACCCATGATGCCAACCTGCATGGGTTCATAAACCCATGACATTCCCTAGCCTCAATTATTCATAGCACTGGACACAGGTCATGATTATCATGAGTTATCATGCAAAATAGAACTGTTGGGATCTATCATATAGTATCTATATGAAGCACAAGAAACACAACACAACATCCCAAAGCAGGATAGCCTGGAATATTGCAAGGACAGGCTAATAACTATGCAGGGTAATACTCTTTCTTGTAAATAATTTTTTCTTCTTTCTACAATGAAGAAAATAATTTTGAAAAATTCAAATATTCCCACTCATAAAATCCAAAGAATAGTTGAACAGATCCTGCACACCTTGCCTTTTATGTGGCATCATCCAAACAAAGAATACTTTCTCAGAAATTTTATTCTTTTCAACCCCTTCCATCAGCATGTATCAATTTTGCATCACATCCACAAACAAAGGATCCCTTTGCTTCAGCTTTCCTCTCAATTTTACTCAATGGTCCAACTTTTACTACAATATCACAAACATGAAAATGCTTTGAATATTTCAGCTGGTGTTCATCCTTAACCAGCTAATGAAGCTGGGGGAAAGGCAAAGCAAAGTTCTTGGCCAGGATTTTAAAGAATCCCATGCCTTTCCTCACATGAAAAAATTTAAATATAGTCCTGAAAAGAAAAGGGGTTGCACTTTCTCGAGATATCCTAATTGGTAATATTGGGCAATGTTTCTTGTGAAGTAACCTAGGTATAATTTTTTATATGAACAATTTGTCACTGATCAAAAAGGGAGACTCATTATTAGTAAGGACTTTCTATATGGATCAAATTGAGAGACATGAAGATGTTCAACTGACTCACCAGAAGAATTTTCTTAATAGAAATCTTCAAAAAATCTTCTGTAAAATCAGTAAAATTCCCATCTTTATATAAGTTCTTCTAGCACCATACCATCATATTACCACACTTATGCACTGCTGTAGGGTGTATTGGTGAGCTCAGTGGTGGTGCTCCCTAGGCCTGTTGGTGACAATGTCAGGTACTGTTTTCAGGGTCCAGGGTCCAGGACACACTTCCAAATAAGGAAATACATAGTGTTCGCAGGTCCAGTCTAAAGGACTGAAAATATATGTAGGACTGAACTGAACTGAACCACAGTCCAGTCTTTTTCCAGTTGCAGTTGCCCACATTTGGGATCAGTTGCAGTTGCCAGTTGCCATGTTTTGTAAATATTTAAAAACCGAAAACGACCGGTTGCAACCGGTCTTTCGTCCTGACACGTGTTGGACCTTACTCATGCACATTTTTACTTAATTTTCGGTCCCTGAATCATCAAAAACGGTCAAGAAATGGTTGAGATATGGCCAAAAACATTTTTTGTACATGTATTTTGTTGTAAATGTACCTGACCCTATAATTATTTTATGTACAGCTATATGACATCATAAAAATAACAACAAAACAGATAACCATTTGTACCATGTGATGTTATTTATTTAACATCCAAAAGAGTTGCACCTACAAACTGCAAATTACTAACTACAAATGTAATTTGAATGTCTGTCCTTTCCGTTTTCGCTATATCTCAGTCAAATCTTAACGGAATTGCTTAAATTTTCGATCAGTCTACAGAGAATTTAAATATCTATCTATGAATGCAATATACGTGAGGTAATATTTAAATTATTTGGTATGGTAAATTTTACAATAAAAGACCGGTTTTTTTTGCGTTGTGGACCGATTAGGACCAGTCCAAAGCGGTCCGGTTACAGTCCCTTAATATCTGGATTGGTTTATACTGGTTGCGGTTGCCAGTTGCCTCGTTTTGAGGCAAAAAACCGAACCAGACTGGACTTTAAAACACTAGAAATACATGCTTTTCCAAAGAAGATTTTGAAGAAATACATCTTTACATTACAGAAGTCAGACAAGAAAACATCAAGAATGCACAAGAATATGCTCCAAAGATTTTAACATACCAAATTCATGTTGTTTAGCCTTGCTTGGATTGTTGCCCCATGCTGTCAGTCTAGCAGAGGCGAAGGAAGAAAGATGTGAGCAGACGGATTGAGGTGTAACCCTAATCACGTGACATGATAAGTCCTTATTGACGTCGACGACTAGGTTGTGGGTCAATCACAGTCAGGCCATAATCAATCTCTTCCGAGTCGCTTCCGAGAGCTCTTTGCAAGCACGAACAGCTGACCTTCTGTGCGTCCTCTTCGGAAGCTTATTTCGTTCATTGGCGCCCTTCAGGTACCCCTCTGACGCGCATCCACGTCACTTGATTTAGTGTTCCATATATTTATCTATTGAAAATTCGCACTTGCAAGCCACGTCCCACTTGATCGAGGCGACACCCAAATAACGCAGTAATAGAGCGGAGTTGATGCTTACCGATATTCAAGTACTCTCCGTCAATTACAAATTGAGTGTACCATCCTAATAATATCATAATGATAGTGATTCCTGGGGTGTCGGAAAACTCGTAAGTAATCGTGATTCCTTGATGCTCCACTGGCACGTATAAGGGGGATTAAGTAATTCGCCGTCCGCAGTTTGCACAGCGGGGACGAGTTGGGTGGTTTACGTCGAACGCCAGGGCGAATGCGTCTGATTGAATGAATAGGAATATGAAAAGAACGGCCGTACTGACCGCAAGCCCATTTATTCATCTAGAACTTGAACTTACAACTTCGCTTTGGAAGGCTTCGTTTTAGAGCTGAATAAACGGCTCCAAAGGCAAATTAGCGCCCGTCAATGGGCAGTGGCGCTGGTCGATCTTACATATAAACATGGGTGTGTAGATCCCTGGTATTTTTATAGCACTCCTACGACCTCGTCTGTTTCCCCAGCTGCGACGCGACGATTGATCTTCCCACATACTTACATTCACTCACCACTTTGTCGTCTTGCTCGAGGCGGCCACCCTATCCATACTTCGACTTACTTATTTTTCACGAGCTAGGACGACTCATGCCACCTTCCTCTTCTCAATCATCGTTGACTTCTCCTTCTCCTCAGACATCCACGACTCCACGTGCTTCTTCCCCTCTCAACCCGTCCACGGCAACACCCACCAAAGTACCTCTCACACTCTCCCCAGTAGAGGACGATGATGACGACGAACCCTTCGCACACTTCTCATTCGGAGCTCCACGCGGTCACTCCCATTCATCCCTCCGATCCCTCCCCGCCCCTTCAGCTTCAGCCTCCAACAGCCATCCCAGCCCAAACCCAACCGTCAAACCCCCTCTCAATGACGCCCCCCTCTCCTCCCTCTCCCTCCCAGAAACACTAGACGCCATGACACTAAATGCCATGCCCTCAACGTTCCGCGATCGTTCGCGTTCACGTTCCCCAAACAGAGATGCGCTGGCCCTAGCCCAACCCAGTTTCCCCTCTTCTCACCTCGCCTCGTCATGGTGGGGAAGCTCAGAGCATACCTCTCGCCCGTGGAAGGACTCGCCTAAACGAAAGAAGTCTGTGCCCCCAGAGCAGACGGCGAGTTGGGATCGTACAAGGATGGTGAGATCCGATCATCGATCGATTTGTGAACCTGCTGATGACTCATCAACTTCAACGCATTTACTATAGAAAGTCGCACAAGCTGCGAAATCGGTTTTGGGCACCGCGGGGGGTGTGACGCATGAGCTGCTTGGGCTTAGCGTTGAGTTGTTGGAGTTTGCGCCCATACCAGGGTTGCAGGCTGCCGCGCAGACGTTGTTGAACATTTGGGATGCTGTTGTGCGGGTAGATGTGAGTTTTTTTTTTTTTTTTTTTTGCGTAGGAGGAATCGATGATGAGGATGATGTGTAGGTGAACCGTTTGGGGTGCTTGAGACTTACGGAACGATGTGCTGAGATTTTGCTTTCTGTACGTCAAGAGATCTTCGATGTTGGTGATACTGTGGGTCAGGATCTGGCTCCTCCCATTGCTCGACTAGAAGCGTGAGTTGGTTCATCATCACGCTTTCATCATGCCAACGCAATGAAAAAGGTCGTTCAACAACGTCTTCATTTTCCTCCAACGGCATTTCCGCCGTCCTTTCTTGAAGCGATACCTTAAACGCGACGACATCATGAAAGAGATCGCAGGGTGCGACGCTGATCTACAAGACGCCCTGGGCATGTTCAGCGTAAGTTTCCCCCCTCCCCTAATGATCCTAACTAACCCACTCGCATCCCAACCTCTCTGCAGCTATCAATCCAAATCCGGATCCTCAAACAAGTCTCCCAAGAAACCCAACAAGTCCTCTCCACCATCCCTTCCGGTGGGGACCATCCCCCATCCACCACTGTCCTTTTCACAGAAGAGCCCGAACATCACGATTCCCTCCTCCTTGCAAGGGAAACCCACTTCACCGCTGCCCCGGACTCCCTCACCCTCTCCCCGTCCCCAACGTCGTTCCCTGCCGCCCTGCCGCCCTCCCAAGTCCTCCCAAGACTCGAGAGCTACCACAAAGTGCAGGATTCTATCGACGCGGCTAGCGATATGCGCGATATGCGCGAGCTCATAGGTGCAGCCCTCCAAACGACTAGCGACGCGCAGATGCTCCAGGTGCTCCAAATCGGAAAACAGGAGATGCCGGATGCGATTAAGACGCTCCAGCGTGCCCTCGAGCGCGTTGTCGAAAGGGAACGTACGGGGGAGGGCATGGGGATGGAAGAGAGTGTGGATTCCCCTACCAGAGGTGTTATCCTCGGCAAGGTTGTTAGGCGGGTGAGCGTTAAAGATGATGGGGTTGGTGGGGAGGTTAGTTATGCAGAGGCGGTGTTGAACATCGAGAGTCCTGGTGCTAGTTCCACCAGTAGCTCGAGTGGCTCGGCTGGGGGAGGAGGATGGTGGGGGAAAGTGACGAAAGACACACTCGACCACGAATTCATCGAAAGCGGGATCGACGCGCTCGGCCGAATGAGTCATGAAATGCAAATGGAGACTAACCTACCCAGCTGGACGATAACCAAATACGAAGTCGACCGCGAATCCAAGATCGATGCTGGGTTCTTTAGCGATGTGTATAAAGGGACTTGGAGGGGGCTTACGGTTGCTGTTAAAGTCCTTACCGAAACCACGCCTCGGAAGTTGTTCGTTCGGGAGATTGAGATATGGAAAAATCTGAGACACCCGAACGTCTTACCGCTTTGTGGGGCGAGTAGTGCGAGTGGGAGGGCCCCGTGGTTTTTTGTTAGTCCGTACATGAAGAACGGGAGCTTGGTGGAGTTTTTGAAGAGGGTTGAGATGGATTGGGTGGGTAGTGGGAGGAGGGCTGCGGGGAGGGGGTCAACGATACCTTCCCCTGGACTTGGAGTTGGTGGTGGGACCTTTGGTCGAAGGAGTCCGAGCGGCGTTGGGCACGGTGGGATGTTGATGGTCCACTCACGGGGAACGATTCCTGCTGGACAGATTGGGGACGTATCCAGGCAATTGGATCTCTTTCGGTTCATGGATGAGATCGCGAAGGGGATGGAGTACCTGCACTCTCGGGGGGTGTTGCATGGCAACTTGAGGGCTGCGAATGTGTTGATCGATGATAAAATTCGTTGTGTCATTTCCGATTTTGGACAGAGCGAGATGAAGTGGGAGGCTTTTATGAGTAGTGGGACGCCTCTTCCTCGTACGTCTCTCCCTTTGACTTCTTCTGGTGGTTGATTGAATGGTTATGTAGATGAGACTTTGAGATGGCAGGCACCTGAGCTCTTGTCCGGCCAGAGTCGGTTGACAGCTGAGATGGACGTGTATGCGTTTGCCATCTGTTGCACTGAGATCTTGAGCATGGGTCGAATGCCTTGGTCGCTACTAGATGACGAAGCCGTTCGTCATCTAGTCCTTAGTGCGTCTTTTCTCCCTCTTCCCCCTCTCCCTTTCTGCCCATAATTTAACCTCTCAACATCCATCCAGCTAAAGACAGCCGACCAACTCCGCACCACCATGACTCACGCTTCACCAATCCAGGCGTACAAGAGCTCCTGCGCCTCTGCTGGCATCGCGACCCGACCCTCCGCCCGCCGTTCTCCGAGATTCTACAGGATATCAAACAGCTTAGGAGGAATGCTGGGCATGTTGATTGGGAGTCACCACAGCTACGGGGGTTGCCTCCACTTGAAGAGGTTGAACCCCATTCGCCTTCGCCTGATATGCGGCCTGTTGAGCTGCCTCCTAGTCAGTCCCTTTGTTCTTTTTCTTGACGATAGTATTCACTAGACGCTGCCCAATCTCAGTCCACGACGTCCCACTTGGATTCCCAACTCCAGATACAATTCAAGAAACACCTTCTTCTCACCACATTACCCACCAAGAAACCACTGTCTCCCGTTTCGGCATAACGCGTGGCGAACCAGTAACATACACGCCATCCGCCCAATCCAGTCGTTCCTCTTCCCTTTTACCCGCTCTGTCTGACGGGTCGTCGTCGGTTGAGGACGAAGGCAATATCCCGATGGAGGATTATGACAGGTACGACTCGCCGCTGCCGGTAGATGAGCGTATTGCGGAGTTGAGGAATGAGCGGAGATATCGGTATTTGTTGACGCACGATTATAATGCTTCGCGTGAGTCCGTCCATCAATGCAATGACGTGTCCCTCATTACTTTGCTGGTAGTCATATTACCCCTATGGGACCCATCCCCCGTCGACCTTGGCGCAGTAGGATACCTCTCCAAGCCTCGGGGCCGATTCATCACACTCTTCAACGCCTTCAGCCCCCAGAAGTCGAATGATGACATGGTGCGAAGTCTTCCCCCCATATACAGGTACGGGCAAGTAAAGGAGGGGAGTCAGAGGCTGGATAAGAGGAGTAGGCTGCAGCAAGGGTTGGATGCTGTTACGGGTCCTTTTGCGGGGCTGTTGACGTTTAGGAGTAGAGGGGTTTCGTGAGTTTTTTTTTTTCTTCTTTCTTTCTTAGTTTTGGTCGTTCGTTGGGATGCTTATGTCTTTTCTTGCGGCGTTGTGACTTGTAGACGGAAGGTGAGCCGGAGGTATACCTACCCATTAAAAGCGGGCCACAGGATCGCGGTTATGTACGCCGAGACGACAGAGTATCGGTACCTTGAACAGCAGAATGCGCCGAAGAAGTGGTTCCAGTCGAATGTGAATTCCGTTATGAATATTTATGGGATGCAGCATCATATACAAAAAGAAGATCTTTTCCTTGGTGCGTAACTACCTCTTTTACGTCTTTTTCTGTCTTGATGGGGTTAATTTTCACCATAGTTATCGGAACGCTCCGCGCGCCAAATTACGCCTTGTTCGTTAGCCACAGTCACCCAGACGGACATGTACTCTTTTTTTCTTTTCCCCTCCATCCATCACTAACTCACATCCTCTCCCAGGCCCACTTCAGCGTCTACTCCTCACCTAAAACCGGTCAGCCATGGGGAACATTCACCACAGACCCCGAAGTGACACAAGAAGGCAGCGGGCCGTTCTACAACGATAAGACGTCGAATATACAACGCCAGTGTGCAAGCAAGGAGTCGTATCAACAAAATGGCCCGTGGCATAGTGTTTTGTTGGCGCGGCTGAGGTTCAAGCCTGATCATTTGGAGCCTACCTCTAGGTGATGCTCGTTTCGTTGTGTGTGGTTTTCTTGGTGTTTGAAACTTAGGGCGGACTGGTGCATTTACCATTCTTGTGGATAATCCAATTTAATGCACCTGAATATATATGATCCTGATACCTCGGAATTTTTGTCGCCCGGAGATGAATGATTTTCTGCCAAGGAAAGTGTTTCAACGGCCTGGTTGGATCGACAATCCTGGAGCAATGCCCAGTGATTGTCGGAAAAACCTGCAGTGCCTTGTATTACTCCAAAGAATTTGGAATCGTTGACCAAGAAAAACAATATTTTCCACTTTCAAGTGGAATTGTTGCACGTCAGGTTTGTAGGTAACATCTGTAAGAAAGCCTGAGATGGATATGTATTGCCTGTTATACGGAACTGGTTTCCCAGTTTTGTACCGTGGTGAGTCTGGAATAGAGCAGGAGAATGGGGTGACAGTATGAGCTTGGCTAGGCTGTGTAGGAAAAGGTGAAGGAAGAAAGGGTGTGGGTGCCCATCGTAATTGTGGTGTGACAATCGTTTCTGGCTCATCTCGCTCACGATCTCGTCTTTCCCGCTGTGCCATGGAACGTCGCGCAGCACTGCTTATCCGAGTTGGAGTTTGCCTGTTATGGCTGGACACGGGCACATTTTGCTGAGAAGAACTGGGAAGTTTTAGAACAAAAATGAGTATCAAGAGGAAAGTATATTTTTTATATTGTTACGCACCATTTGTCTAGCCAACAAAGCCCTCGGATTGTTCGAAGTTGATGCACTCGCTGGAGTGTTTTCATCTTGTGAATGGTCCACATGTCTTCGCCGCGGTGAGCTTCATATATCGTGAACCAAGGTACGACTTCACAGATATCGAAGCCTGTCTAGAAGAGACTAGGTAGTGGGCTTGCGAGTAACAATAGCATTTGGAGCATTGATGTATGTGACTACGACAAAGAACTAAAAACGCGGAGGGATGAAAACTAGGCAGATAGAAAATACACAACAGGGCAAGTCAGAAAGTGCTGGTCCATGCTTTCAGATCGAAAGTAGATGCCCGAGCCATATCCATCCACGCGGAGGTCTGTGAACAGAATGAGATGAGTCGGGATTTCCAATCGAATGACATATCAAAAGGCTCACAAGCAGCAGTTTAGGCGTTTGTCGCTCATCAGGGTCCTTCAAGAGGCAAGCGTCTACGAAATGCTCTGCTTCCTTCGGAAAGCGACCCTCCGGAGTTAAGCGAGGGGCAGGTTCTCGAACGATCTGGTGCATCAGTTCAATAATGCTCATTGTCATTCCTCCACCATTCAGGCTGACGCCTTTACTCTTCCGCTTGCTCAGCCTTTTAGCCGTCTTGGCATTCATCGCGAATGAGTCTCGATGAGTAGGAGTCTTATTATGCCAACCCGGACTCTCCCGATCTTCGTCGAGGTCTGAGAGATTGTCATCGTCCGAAAAAGAGTCTGAGAAGGGGAACCGCCCTAGAGCAAGTTCAACGAGAGTGATTCCGAGGGACCAGACGTCAGATTTAACGCTATATTCAGCGCCTTGGATACGTTCGGGCTGTGAGGAAAAATGAGCGACAAAAGGAGGACGAATAAAAAAGATGTACACTCATGTATATCGATGTCCCAACAAACGTGTTGGCAATGGAATTGATGAGTTCCCCAGAAACGCCAAAGTCAATTAGTTTGATAGCACCTTCTGAGTTGCATAGGATATTGGAAGGCTTGATATCTGTCAGACACATTAGGTTACCGCGCCGGCTGTGCGGGAAAACCTTACCTCTATGGATTATTCGATGAACATCATACAGATATGTCAAACCCTCCAAGACTGATAGCGCAACCTTGCTGACAGCCTCAATATCGATGGCGCCAATCTGTTTATAAATCCCATCGAACGACCCCTTGTCCATGAATTCCATGCATATGCAGATGTTCGGTTCCGCGAGGTAAGAACCAAAGCAGGAAATGATGTACTCTGAGCGACATTCGTGCATGATCTCAAGTTCGCGAACGATTTGCTTGCGCACAGACGATTTGGCATCAATTAACACAATCTGGGCAGTGTGATAAAAATCTTCCAGTCTGAGACGGGTTCGATCTTAGGTACATACCTTCTTTGCCATGATTGTTCCGGTTGGGACGTGCTCCACCTTCTCTACACTGCCTCCATTTCCTTGCCCCAGCTCCGCAAGTTTCTTCAAATCGGCGTCCCGTAGGTCAAATTTCGTCGTCGCATTTAGGTCCAGCTTCGCCAAGGTGCTTGATAGTGTCGGCATGGTGCCAGTGCGGCTAGTAGCAGGGCTCTCAGCTGGAAAGTCGGGGAACGGCGCAGGCCCTGCGTTCCCGCCCAAAGGAGGTGGTCGTTTCCTCGCACCAGCCGTTGGCGCAATCCTCAGCGGCGCAGGAACGGAAGATGCAGGCGAACTTGGCACTGGATCGGCGACAAGTTGAGCTCCTTTGAAGTTGCGTTTCGTCCGCAAAGGCACAGTAGGCGGTGTGTAGACGGGAATGGGCGTCGACATCTTTCAGCGAAGAGCTCAAGAAGCCCAAGTGATATGTAATGACGGGCAAAGTAAAGAAGGGAGTCATGGAAACCGACGCTCACATTGATCACAAGGCTGAGCGCTAATTTTAATTCCCACGTGGGAACAAACAGTGCGTCCTTGACCTTGACAATATAAGGAAGGTGTTTCGTATTCCGTTGAACTCGCCGACGAAGCTAGTTCAGTGGAAAAATCGATTGTTGCTCTCTGAAATCTCATCGACTCGGGCGGGCGGAATTTGAGGCTCCGTAAGAGTAGTGATGTCAACGGGTCGGCTCGGAGCCGTCCAGTCGTTGAGTCAAGCCCAAAGCTAAGTACGTCTGCGAGCTTTGAACGTTCCTAATGATTAATGATTGCTTAACAAGGATTGAGTTACACGCACCGTCTTTGCGTCCACCCACACTACTAACCTTGACCCACACATGGCCCGCGACCCACCTTTCGCCCAGTCACACATTGTCACAGTCCATAAAAGGTTTGAATTCAAACTCAGCGCGGGAAGCACTGGTCAT
>KN838671.1:72590-86070 GCA_000827195.1 Laccaria amethystina LaAM-08-1
GATGTTCTTCATTTTTGTGGGTGGCAGGGCGGTTATCGTTGGCGTTGGGTGTGGGGTCGTGGTTGTTGTCGGCGGCGTGGTTGTGTTCAGTGAGTTGGAACGGGACGAACAGGGAATGGGGGTACTTACCTGGTATACTAAAATACAGAACAATGACGAACGGCGAACGACGTTCCTCGTCGTTTGGTTGCCACGTTGCTGTCGGCGACGTGGAACCTGGATCCTGTGATAAAATGAGTAGTGTGGGGAGGTGAGGTTGCTCACCTCAGCTCGTCATCGCCTGGGTCTGCTCGTGGATGTTGTTTTCATTCGCAGGCGGTCATTTTCATTTGGGGGTGGTTTTCTTTGTTCGTGGGCGGCCGTCTTCGTTCGCGGGCAATTGTTTTTGTTCGTGGGTGGTCGTTTTTGTTCGTAGGCAGCCGTTTTCGTTGGTAGCCAGTCCCCTTCATTGATCGGTGCTCGGTTTCGTTTGCGAGCGGTCGTTTTCGTTCTCAGGCGATCATTTTCGTTCGTAGGCGCTCGTGTTCGTTCATGGGCAGGCGTCTTCGTTTGGGGGGCCGTCATGGTGGCATGGAGGTTGTGGGCGTTGTTGTTGGTGTGTATGCGAAGGTGGGTGTGGGCGGTGATGGGGATGGTAGTGGTGGGAAGAGAGTGTTTGTGTTTGTATTTGGTTACGAGTTTTGTTTGGTTACGAGTTCCGCTAAAGACCGGTTAAGACCGGTTAGACCGGTCTTTTGTCGGTCTTTAAATTTCCGAAATCGCGAGAGACCAAAGACCAGACCGCGGTTGCAATCTTTGACAGTCCTGCGAATTTCCGGCCTTGGGCAGTCTTGGTCCAGTCCAGTCTCAGTCTTTTTCCAGTCTTGGGACTGGACTTCCAAGCACTACATGACGTGCTGAAATCTGCAATAAAATATGTAGATAAAAGGCCAATTGAAGGAAGAATCTTACGTATTCACGACGTCAAAAAGTTCGGGCTTAGATGGGGAATGAATTGAGTGATTCTCAAAATGTCTTAAAGACGACGTACGGGGCCTGCAATAAGGATCGCGATGTTTGCTATAGATATCACTTGCGATAATGATTTCAGTATTAATGAAAAGGGTTTGGATGTGGAACGTACAGAACACATAGATGAAATAAAATATCCCATCTCGATAGAGAGTGACAATTAGGGGATTTCGAGAGTGGAGGTGATGTTTGACGTCAATCCAAATAGTTAGAAGCATAACGGCTTTGAAATTTGTGAGATAAGATTCAACTTCAAAAGAGAGAAGGAAACAGCACAGACAACATTCATGCAGCAAAAGTAGTACAAAGTCAGCGAACAATATTTTGCTACCCTCTGTGGGGTAACATCCAAAGACAGTGGGGAGGGGAGGACTTCCGTCTGCAGGATCTCAGTCCACTGTTGGGCAAAGGATTCAGACAACAAACATCACAAAGACCTAAGGAAAATGGCGGTGATGGCGATGGCTGATGAGGAGACCAACTAGCATGAGGAAAGATCAACTTGCTAATATTGAAGGACATGCTTGAGAACTGACTGGATATGACATCAATAGATAAATAAGAATATTTCGGAAAGGGCGTAGGTACGGATAATAAGAATGGCTTGAGAGACCTGTAGTTGGTGCTTCTGACATGGAGTTTGTGTAGCCACCTACCCTGCGATACCTCAATGCCGAAGCACGTTGACCCTAATTCACACCTCAATGATTGATGTCTCAAAGTAAAATATCTGTGTACTCACAAGATGCGACAGAATAAATAATCAAGCATTTCTAGTCTAGAGATGATGCGTCTGAAATATTTGATACCAGGAAGACTGTACCTTCGTTGATACCTGAGGAGCTAATGAGTCTAAAAAAGATTTTAGTGCGCAACAAAAAATTGGTGACTTGATGCAGAGAACATACAATATAGAGCAAGCGGCGTGTCAAAAAAGGCAGAACACTGGGAACACAGGAAGAAAATCTTGACCAACCCCTATTTTTGACACCAAATAAGTTCAATCTTGAAATTATTCAGTAAGCAAGGAATCATCTTGATGGGGCACAGGAAAATCTGCATGCCATCTGTGGACACCTGCGAACACTGGTTGTGTGCTGGTTGCGAACTGAAAAAATATATCTGCGGTCACTTGCGTGCGGAACAATCCAGTTGCGTGCAGATTGGAACTAGTGAGCTGAGTATCTGCGGGCGTCTGCGAGCATCAGCGTACCTTGCTGAGATGCCGTATTTCTTGCCAGCACGCACCCGTGGGAAACACAGGTACTTGGTCAAGGTATAGTTATCCTTGAGTTATCCTTCTGGCTTAACATATACAAATCTCTCTGTTTTTTTTGGGACTCACTTTTAGGACCTAATAGCTCTGTACTAAAACCAATTTTGTGCAGGAAGGTACAATTCGAAGTGAGTAACGAAGAGTCTGAGGCTATGACTAGTCAGCCCCTGGTTTCTTATTGTTCTTTTTCTTTAGGTTTATTGGACGTGGCTGTGGTCTAGCTTTTTTCTTGAGATTTGTGTTGGGGTCCACGACTGGGGTTGGTTCCATAAAGTGAATGTAATCAGGTCCGAACTGGATCGAGGTTAGTCAATGTCTGGAACTTGAGTGACTCCTGAGTCTCACCTCTCGTTCAGACTCACTCCCCACTCTCTTCTTCCCATCCCAACTTTCTTGCACGCCAAACGAGGGATCCCAGCCCCCTTGGTGATGTCCTGCATCCAATCCCCACTGAAAATTTCCTGAAACGCCGGTTCGGTCACTGCTTTCGAACATTTCCTCCTCCAAGCTCTCTAAGCATTCCCGATCGACATCAATCTCATTTAGTATCATCGGAACACTTGTTAATTGCACGTCCCATGCCTTGTGAAGGATTTCCACCTCGCTATATGTCTTGAAGGTGGGATTTTTGGTCATTCGGTGCGCGATGAAGAGGGTATGAGCATGTGCTATGGGTAAGAAACCGAACCAGGCTACCTGAATTCTCTTGTCTCTGCTGATATGAGTTTCGAACCAGTTGGCGATTTGGGCTCTCTCCGTGATGGAGAGGGTTCCTACATAGGGAATGAGGGTGTTTTCAAACGCCTTACCCTTGTCTTCAAGCCACTTCTTGGCAGGTATGAGATTGCTTGAGATTTCGGGGTTGGAACTATTCGGTGCTGTCAGCAATCTGTGTAAAACTCCAGTGTGTGGTGAAAGAGCTTTGTTGACATCTCCCGTGTAGGAAATTGTTGATGGGTCTGAGAGGATGTCCTCTGCGGTCGGGATTTCATGTGTGTGGGTCCATTTTCCGAGCTAAGATTAGTGAGTTGATTTTCGCTTGATACATTTACTCAACTCACTCAGGTATAAAAAGTGAGAAATATATTTGGAGAAGTACTATGGCTCCGACGCACCCCAGCAAATAATTGATCTATAACAGGAAACTTCTTCAACTCAGCTTCATGTGCAATACTCTGGAAAACGCCAAGGAAGTGGTACTCGAAATGTTCACCAGATGCGCCATTGGTATACGAAAGAACACTGGGAACCCAGCAGAAAAGGTCAGGACAGTAAGAAGAGGTGACCATGAGCAATGAATTTCGTTCCTTCCACCATCCATGAGCTGCATCATTCACCAATCCGTTAATAGGTCCATCCAGGAGACGCTCTTTGACCATCTGACTTCGCATAAAAGCAGACTGTACCGAAATCACAGTAACCACATCAACATGCGAGAAGATCATGAAACCAGGGTGCTCTGCAGAGAATTTGGCGAATGCAGCGAGAAACTCATCCCCACCACCATGAGAGCCTTTCGTGAGCTTCAGGCATTCCATTCCAACTCGCCCCGCATTCAGAAATACATCAGATATATCAGCGACTGATTCCCCAGGACCAGTTACGCCAGGAACACCGACGATCAACCCCAGAGGTCCAACAGTAGGGTGAGCATTGACCACCGCCTGGAAGCGAACCTGTTCGTCCTTGGAGATGTGAAGAATATGGCCAGGTCTTCGATGCTGGTGAAATCCATCATTGACGACACAAACTCCCTTCGAATATGTCCAGAGGGTGAGCTTGACATGGCACTTCTGGTGAAATAAAACAGCTCCACATTGACACCGTTCATTAACTTGCTTTGCGACACCTTGTTGACTTGTCTGCGGTCGAACGGTGGAGAGGGCCGAGCTGTCGCCTAGCACACGTAAACGTAGATAACGATGTGGTAGTATAGACTATGGAATGCCGCCGTTACAAATGTGTGACAAGCTCGACTAGTCGAGCTTGCTTGTGTAAGCTACAAACATAACCAAATAGTGGTTCTCCAGCTGGAGTGTCGAGACTCGACACTCCAACGGTTATGAAGCAGTCAGGGTTATCGCACTCAATGACCCCCAAACATTGCTTATGTCGCCTCTTTCCACCCATCCAAGATTCTGCGAAATCATCACCACCCCGACGCCCATTCGTCCTCGTTGCCCAATGGACTTGGAGGTTGTTGAGGTCACTAGCTTCCTTGAATGTAAACTCACGTTGGAATATTCCATCTGGCCACCCATCCCATTTCGATTCTGAAGTGTCTGTTGTGAGGGAAACTGGGGGAGGAACTGGTGCAGGAGCTTGGGGGGGGATTCACAGGTGTTATCTTTTCTCTGACGCCTAGCAGATGTTCTGAAGAAGTTTGAAGAGTGGCCGTTAACTCAAAGCAGCTTACCACTTAATTGCTGCTTAGTAGGTTCGTCTAACCTCGTTTTAGGCTTGAGGATATAGCCAGTGACCTCTCCTACGTTGTAATATATAGCCAGAGTGAAACTACAATAAATGGGAACTCACCATGCTCGTCGTACAAGGGTACAAGGTCTCCCTGTGATTGAATCGTGGGTTGACTCGTTTCCAGTTCATCCGGGACAAAGTATTTATATATATGTTTCAAGAAACCCTGGAAACGATTTGAACTAAATGACTTTCATCTAGAATAATGGGTAGTAACTTACCAGAACCATATTCGATGTTATAAGATGGGAGGGAAGGGATTCGAGTTCGAAAATTTTAATGATGACCGAGCACTCGATCACTTTCGGAATCAAATTTGAGAACATGTGCGGACTCGATCGCATGCCTGTGTATCCACCTGCGATAGACTTGCGTTCAGCTTGCGGTACACTTGAGATACACCTGCAACACACCTGCAACACATTTAAGATACACCTGCGAGAATTAGCGTCCATCGTGAGACTTGCGTACACCTGCGTGCAACTTGCACGTCACTTGAGATACACCTGCGAGACACATTTGCGAGCATCTGCGCACAAAGTAAATGTTTGCGAACCACCTGCGGTCAACTTGCGGAGTTACTGTGGATTTAAAGTATGGTCTGAGTCATTCAAAGTTAAAACAGTGTGACCTTTGGTATGATGTGCAGCTTCTCACTGTTTTCTGGGAGTTTAAAACTAGAGATGGGGCTCATTCAAAAGAAATTTTCGCATGGAATCCATTTTTAATGAATTTGGAGCTTGTGTACAGACCGCCCTATGTTGTTTTTACGATTCTTTCCTGGCGCTGGATTCATTTGTGATTGTTTGGCGTGCCTCGGCTTTGGCCGCCATGAGGTTCGAAAGTAAATCCTCCTCACGGCTTGGCTGGACCATTTGCCCCATCTCCCTTCGTAGCCAGCCACAATTGAAATCTTGAGGTTTGCAAGGGAATGAACAATTTTTATAAATACAATGGTGTGCGAGAGTGCGTAGCGTTTTGAAGGTGTGCAATCCATCGTGATCGCGTATCTAAAATTAGCATTGATCTTGAATTTTGCATGTCACGAGCTCTACCAGTCGAGCTCGTGATCAGCTTCACACACTTAACTGCGTGACACCTGCGACAACTGCCATCCTTTTTAAGTATCTGCGAGACGCTTGCGGTGCCCTGCGAACAGGTGGTCCGCAGGTGACCGCAAGTGGCACGCAGATTTCTATATGCCCATCTTGATTGATCGCAGGAGCGCACTTCCAACTCAAGCGTATGCAAGCAGTCAATGACCTGTTCAACGGTGAGAACAATAATAAAAGAACACGATTTTCATGTCGACACACCAAGATCGTGAAACTGGCAACTTCCCACAGAAAGTATTTCAAATGTGTTTCGATATTTGATGCACCATATGCACCATTCACATACTGTGATTTGAGATTAGCTTCATTCCGCCGTCATACTGCAAGAAATAGGCCCACTTTTACAATTTGCAGCAAGAACGCAGAATGTACCGCGGCCGTAAAACCGTTCGCCATGAATGTTTGCAGGCAACAAGAAGAGGGAATTGTAGGGCAATGGAGCGTAAAGATGGTGGTTTCGAGAAACCACCTTGCTCTTAAAGCCCACACGGAAATTGGCACACCAGGTCATTGGCGTAAGTCGACCTATCATCAAGCAGTGTGCATGAGAATCAAAGAAGCATGGATGTAATCTCGCAAAGGCGGTGGTAGACACACTTTCGAGCTCTTTTTGAACTTATTCCTCGGATAAACGTGTTCACCGTTTGGCATGAGCAGATGTATCAATATTTGATAAGAGCTGCTATCAAAGATTCTGAGTTGTTAGGTGAATGGAATGGACAACAGGCTAATTACTCGTTCTCAGGGTGCTGAAATATCCCAACCTTGTCATTCTGAAACAAGAGGATAAGAATCAGATAGAAAATTTTTCAACTTTGCTCAACGCAAGCCGTACCTCCCGGGGATCCCGCTGCCCGGTGAAAACATAAGGAAAACGTCGAGTTGAAAAGAAGGGATTTGGTTAGAAGTGCTTGGACACCGAAGAAACCTAAGGAGATGACAGAAGTCTGGAGTGGGGGTGTTGCTGTGGCAGCTGCCAGCCCGTGGATCACGTGAAGTTTGTGTCTTGTCTTCACCAAGCGAGGATCGAAAAGGCGTAAAACTCGCTCCGGTTGCAGCGGAATTGAACTCGCCTCAGCTTTCCACATTCTTTAGAAGTTTAGGGACAAGGTTAAGACTGAAGACATCTTCGATCCCAACGACAACGATCTCGAGAGCGTTGAGCTAGACATCGAGATAGATAAGGATGCACTCGCGCAGCTGGATGACATTCTTCAGTGGATGGACTCGAAGATAAGAACTGCGAAAAAAGTAGGTCCTCGGTTGCTCGTCAGCTACAAGTGTCTCACACCAGGGCTAGAGCCACGCGTTCTCATCCGCCAACTCAACACTCGTGAGCGACATTCAGATTACCGCGGGACCACCACTTTCTCTCAAAGATGATGTAACCCAACGCGTTGCCGCTGCAAGATTGATCGGTGCAGATCATTTCATGTCCTCCAGTAACATGCACAAGTTTTTGGACATGCTCCTGCGTCTCGTCGCGAGACCTGTACGTATTAATCAACATCCCTTATCCCTATTTAATTCCCCATTCATCTTGTATCACAGTCGGAAGCCAGCTCCCGCACCTGGGCCGACACCTTCCTTTATCGTGCGTCCGCGATTCTGCCGCCCCCGAAACAGATGGTGCTTAACGTCGAATATAGTGTTTCGCCAGTCTCTGTACCAACGGCCTCGGGTTCTGAGGTCCCCGTCGGCTTCATCGACTATCCTATCGTTGTCACTAATGATCTCAAGATCGCCCGTGAGTCGCACTACACCTATATAGCTGGTCTTCTCATTCACATGAAATACAGGATACTTCCTAAACCACCCCGGGGTCTGGAATCTTACACAGTACATCGAGTCGGTGTTGGGATTCTTTGTCGTCGAAACGAAGGACCGAGATGTGAGGCTCGACGATCACATCCCCCAGGTTTGGATGCAACTCTACGCAGCTGCAAAAAAGCTGAAGTGCGGCTCCAATCCTCATTTCCTGATTCTACGGTGCTAATGATTTATGGGCAGGAAATCCTATATACGGGGTACATTGACAAACGGTTACGAATGGCTTTTTCTTGTACTTAGCGTCAATCCAAATGGCAAAGGAGCTTCATACAGGATCTCATATCGCTCGTATTCAGCTGCTCCCCAGGAGGCAGGGGTTGACATGACCATTCCTGAAATGTCGCCGGACATGATAGCTGGCATTCTTGCCTCCTGGGTACGTTGCCTTTCCAGCTAACTTACATGTCTTATGCATTCAATTTTTACTAGATCGAACATAGCTCTCAAAATCTTTTGGAAGAAGATTGGTTTGTTTGATTCGGTATCGCGTGAAGTTGCAAGACTTTGGGAAGGGAAGACGAAGGGAGAATAAATGTATTTCACACGTAATGTAGATGGTTCGTGAAAGAAGAAAAAACTGGTCGATTTGGTCAACAGCGAGAGCGAAATCGAGAGTTTGAAGTAGGACATAGTGAACTTCAACTAGGGCTGTTGAACGTGGGATTGTCAAGACCTTGGCGTGGCGGTGGTGGTGATGATCGTGGCGGCAGGAGCATAGTAGCAGAACGCATGGACGATCCATATACACGGTAGGTAGTAATTTCGTGCTCCCAAATGAGAGGGCATATAACCCTCAAGCTGTGGGTTTGTGGTAATGCGGTATCGTGGGTTGCAGCAGATATATCAGACACGGGATATAGATAGATAGAAAATGACATGTCGTGTACTCTACCAGCACACAAGTGCTCAAATCAGACTTGTCTTTTCATTGTCCGAACCTTTTAATTCCTTAATCTTGAGAGCGCAGGGTGTTCATGAGTTGTTCCCTTTCAATCTGGGCTTAGTCTTCAACATTATCACAAGCCACGCTCACCACGACCGCTCCGTCGCACCACGCCCTCGGCAGTGAAATATTTAAGTTCTTATTTTGTGCATAGATGTTCCCTTAATTTAAGGTCTTATTTTTCTAATTACACAACGTTGGGTGTAGCTACAGCACAGTGACTATTTTGTGTCTCATACACTATGCGATTTGACCATGTCCCTAGCCGCGTGACCCTCTCTGCATGCGAAGGATGCTAAGTCATGGAAAGGCCACAAAAAATAACGCGTAGCATTTTCCCCTGCCAATTTCGACCATGTTAAAACGAGGAAGAAAGAAATCTTGTGCATGCGTCGCGAGCGGACCCAGTTGGGCAATTCAGGACTGTAATGCTTTGTTGATATACCATTAAAAAGGAGCAAAAACGAAACGTCGCACCTGGGCGATCAGGCAGGCTGGACATATTCACCAGTGAATGTGTTGATCCAGTTACTCCAACTCAATATTCTCCTCGGTCGTAGGTGGGACAACAGTGCTTTGGTCCGTGGCAAATGTGTTACTCTGATACCACTTCCGGCGGTCGGGCCTTGAGCCGAATCGAAGGTTTGATATCGAGGCAACTTCCCGGTCTCGATTTGTATTGCGTACGTGGAGTAGAATTCTTGTGGATAAGATACTATGCATGACGCGTTGAAAACTTGGATAAAAGGGTTCTGAGAGAATGCGCTTTTGGTAAACGAAAAGTCTTACGTGTCCACGAGGTCGATAAGTTCGGGCTTGGGTGGGAATGAATTAGTTAAATAAGGAAAATGTTGGAGAGGACGTACAGGTCCCACGACAAGCACCACAATATTGGCAGCCGATATCACTGATTTAGCGACTTTAGTATAACCATATAAGCGGCTGGATGGAGAACGCACAAAATAGGTAAATGAAATAAAATATTCCATCTCGATAAAGAGTGACTATCAGAGGATTACGAGAGTGTCGATATCGTTTGACGCCGATCCATAGAGTTAATATCATTATGGCTGAGAAAACCATAAGATAGATAGTAGAAGTGAATAAACGGCACAAACTTGTTTCGTTCAACATTAGAAGGACAAAGTCGGCAAATAAGATTTTGCTACCCTCCGTCGGATAGCAACCCATGACAGTGGGGAGAGGAGGACTTCCATCTGAAATTTTTCAACTCGCGGCTAATGTGTGTATGGAGGGAACAAACATCGTAATGATCGGAGGAAGATGACGAGGACGACGATGACTGCCGTCGAAATTACCTGGCAGGGTGAGCAAGACTAACGTGTTGACGAGGTTGGAGGGTCTGGATGGATACTAACCACAAACTGTGTTAACAGATAGATGAGAATGTTTCGGCTATTTCCCGAAAGAGCGTAGGTGCGGACGATGAGGATGACTAGGGAGGCAAATGCTTAGTGCATCAACATCAGATCTATGTACGCAACTCACCCTCCGATACCTCAATCCCAAAACATGTGGACCCTAATTCGCAACCTTAGCAAGCAATTTTTCACAGTAAAATATTATCACATTCACAAGATGCGATTGAATATATAACCAAGCATTTCTAGTCAAAAGATCAACCTTGCGTACCAATCTATGACATTGGAGAGGCTTTACCTGGTTGGATGGACGACGAGCCAATGAGTCTGCAAAGAGGTGAAGTATGCAACGAGGGCTAGAAAGGGAGACGTACAGTACAACACCAGGGGAACATCAAAGAAGGTAGAATATCGGGCGAACAGGAAGAGTATTTTGACCAACCCCCATTTTGCAGACCAAATAAGTTCAATCTTAAGATTATTCAGTGGCGAATCATAGCAGATCGCAGGAGCGCACCTCCAACTCGAGAGTCTGAAAATAGTCGGTGACCTACACGAAATAAATGAAAACAACTATTGTTTTGTCTTCTGACGCACCAGGATCGTTAGGCTGGCGACTATCATAGAAAACCTTTTAGATGCGTTTCGATCCCTGACGCGCTTTACCCACCGTTGACGTACTTCTTTCCAACGTAAGCGTCATCCCTCATAATAGCGCCAAACGTGCTCACCTTGACAATTTGGAGCAGAAAGGCTGAGTGCTCAGCAGCCGTCATGGGCGCTCACAATTGGATGACCAGAGAAATGCTGAAGCGAGAGGAGACTGCGGATGAATGGTGCGAAGAAAGGGTGGCCACAAACGGCTAGCTTGGCCTTATAGCTCACCTGGCACGTTCCACACTCAATGGAGACGTTTGGGCTTGTTACCTGCAGCATAATCTGAGACTCAGTATGGTTGATTGATCTCTGGAAACTTCTATCCCGACATCGCCATTCCGCAGATGTTATCTCCGAAGATTTGTGCCTGTCGTCTCCAGCTGTCATAGGGTTCCTTGACTTCTTGCACTTCTAAGGATGAAGGATATCAGAGGATGTGGACACTTTTCATCAACCAGTGCTAGAGATGTTACCTCATTCGCGTTGGTTGGAATGTTGACGCGGCAACAACCGAGATCGCAAGATGTTTGAATCACGGCCTGTAACCAAATTTAGGTCCCCTACAGCCACCAACTTGACACCAACTCCAAGGCAGATTAGATATCTATACAGAACTACCGAAGAATAAATACTCATTAACAACTTCGTTCTTGAAAGCAAAAAGTAATCGTTTGACTATCGTCGCCAGAAATGACAGAAGTTGTTCAACAAAACACTTCGTATGTAATAGGCGGAAAATTACTCAAATATGTTTGAAAAAAAAATCAGAGAATGGAGTTGGACAATTTCCCTTTCAATAAAATTAGTAACCCTTGACGTAGAACTTTGGAGTATGTTTAACATCGCCAACAAGCCCCGGTCCCAACTTGAGCGGTCTGTGCAAGTGAGCGCCTTGAGAGTGAAAAACCAAATCTGGTTAAATTCTGACCTTAATACGGAACACCTCAATTGCGAACGTGGTACGTTTTCCATAAGGGATCTCTTTATTTCCTCCGTTCCGCTCGGCGAGGATCTTATGTACATAGATGCTCTCTAACCTATCTTACAGCTGTCCGGGTATCCATCCTCCGATCCCGAAGTAGTAGACACCACTTATCTTGATTTTACAGCCAGATTTTTATTTTGAGAACGGTAGAAATTTAACCAAGTCGGACTTCGTGAAAGGTAGGAGAGATACCATAGAGGTCTTTTTTGAAAAAAATCTCAATTCACTTTATCTAGCAGTAGGCATACGACCGTCAATCGAAAATGCGTCATAGGTACGGTCAGCGGTCAGCTGAGGGCTTGATTATAATTAGACCTAGGAGTTCCATATTTATTTGTCATCTATGAGAGTGAGTTCCTGTGAGTTCGGCAACGCTGACGCCCGTGTTGTGCCCCCAAACCTATTTTTAACTGCCGATGGCGTACACAGAGAAACTCTAACTTATCTCGTTTCTTTTACTAAGTGCTGAGTTTTTTTGAGGCAGAGAAAGAATAGTGCGAGCTCGAAGAGATTGTCGCATGCCTAGGAGGCTTCCCAGAATATTCAAAGCAAAACTACACTTCTGTCAATATCGTTGCAATGATTCAATACCTAGTTCATATTATCGTGAACCAAGGTACGACTTCACATAATATCGATGCCTGTCTACGAGAGACTAAGTACGTGAGGTCTTCAAAGCTAGCGATACAGTTATAAAATAAAAATTTGTTTCGAATATCGCTTCAATTGCGTCCTAGTAACTTATGCTGAACGTTGAAAGCTGTCTACGGCGCCGTAGGGCACGGAATAAAAAATGGAGTCGCTTAATCCCATTCACGTTCCATCTTTATCTAATTTCAAAAGCTATTACCACTTACAATACAAATGTGTTGTTAGTTACTCTCATCGTAAAAGTGACAGTTGGCGCGGATGCGTGGTTCACTTGAGATCACGTCCCATTCATTTGCTTTGTAGCAGATACTGACAAAAGTTTGTGTGTTGGGGTGCACCACGCACGGTTCATTTTCTTTTATTGGCCTTCTTTCTGAGGAGTGAAACGGAAAGAATGGCGAAATAGAGAAGGAGGTCGATTGAGTTCCGATACGACGTCATCCGTCCACGTAAGAAGGGACGTCGGGGACCGGGAGAGACCACATTCTGACTTGAATAAATTCCGAAAGGCGGAATTAACTCTTAATCGGTTGTTTAACTTTAAGCCACGTTGCAGGTGTTTGTGGGTTATCATAGTAGCGTACACCCCTGAATGGCTTCACGGGTACAACTGCCGTAAAGAAAGAAAAAGGTTCAGGATACATGCAACCAGTAGGTGTGATAAGGTCAACACACCTATGTATGTATTCCACGTTGAAAGCGTTTAGGTCCTCAGGCCTCAACTCTCAACTCAGCCAGTGCACCCCAGAGCAAACACGGAAACCGCGGACGATCTTGATTTCGCACAGGCTGTCCGCGGTCTGTTCATCATTCTCTGACCCGCCGAGTCAGTTCCCGAACAGATATCGATGATGAGAAAGAGTGTGATTGATGGACCGATGATGGACCGCAGCCAACCAATCAACGTGCAGTGCGCTGAATACCTGGACGATAAAATGTACAAAGGATCAGGGGCGCCCAGAACCTGGAGGCAAAGCACGCGCAAACACGAACCGGTTAACTTTTGATAGAACCCGTCGTGCCTGGCCCGAGGTCCGGAACGGGCGTCATCCTCCGTCCTGGGAGTTGGGCGAGTTCCGGCCGGTGGTGGAAAATGGAGTCGAACCGGCGATGGGAGCGAAATGAAATAAAGATTACCTAGGGAGGGAGGGCTAC
>KN838671.1:86375-108058 GCA_000827195.1 Laccaria amethystina LaAM-08-1
ATGGGAGCGAAATGAAATAAAGATTACCTAGGGAGGGAGGGCTACCAAGGGAAGAGAGGTCGTGAGCCTGAGGAGGTAGGTGGTGCCGAGGAATTTGACAAAGGTACAACGAGAGCAGGAATTTCAGTGTTCAAAGAAAAATCCAGGGAATATAACCATGTGTGTTCCCATTTACAACAACGATAACGCGCACTTTGTCGTGAAGTTACCGCAGAAGGTGATGGGCCTGAGGGTTGGATTGATAATGTGAAAGAAAGGGTTGGTTGTGTACTGGCTTTATTTTCAAGGCCGAGGGCATCGTGTCGCCGAGGTGAACATGAATTCACAACCTGCCTCGTGAGAACACGCCTGAGATTTGAGCAGAGGCTTGGTCAGAGCGAAGAGAAATGTTAAGTTGATAACGTGTGTACATGCACGACCCACTTACATCAATCATAACACGGGCTTCATTTCCTTTGTCCCGCCATTCCAAGGGACGAATGATCGCCGCCAGCTGTAGACAGCTTGCGGTGAAAGGGAGAAAGGGGATGTACGTGCGCCTGAACGTGAGGGTCCTTAGGTCGATTTTTTCATCGTGGTGGTCTCATACTCACTTTTTAAACCGAGGTCATCGTGAACATGATTTAACATTCTGCTTTGTGAGAGTGTTTTCCACGAATACTCATCAGAAGTTGTGTTGGCCCATGAGGCCTGAGGTCTGAGGGTTGGATTGATGATGATGCGTTAATGTGAAAGAAAGGGTTAGTTGTGTACTGGCTTTAATCCCAAGGTCGAGGGCATCGTGTCACCGAGATGAACAACCTGCCTCGTGAGTGATTTCCCCCCTAACACGCCTGAGAGTTCAGCAGAGGTCTGGTCGGAGCGAAGAGAAACATTAAGTTGATGACGTATGTACATGCATGACCCACCATCATAACACGGGCTTCATTGCCTGTGTTCCGCCCTTCCAGTGAGATAATTTCTTCGGAACGTGCCTGAACGTGAGGGTTACTTGGGTCGATTTTTTCATCGTTTAGATAATGTGAAAGAAAGGGATGTCTTGCCATGGTGCCTTGTGAGTGTATTTTCCGCGAATACCAGTCAACAGCGTTCTAACAATAGTAATGCATATTTACCCACCGCCATAACGCTGACTGGTGTATTATTTTTGCTGCGCATACTTCAAGGGATGTGTGCTGCCCACGGATATATAAGCACCTGGAAGGGGTTCATTTCTCGTTAGATAATGTCAGACGGAGGGGGACAGTCGTGTGCTCACTTTTCCCCGAGGGCATCGCGTCGCCGAGGTGAACATGACGGATTCAACAAGGTGACTCACTTGTGAGTGCTTCTAATCAGGTTCGGTCAGATCAAAGACTCGGAGAAGAAAAAGTAATAACGTACATGCACGCGATAACGGGTGATCCTTAATTGTCGGAAGACCTTGTGAGAGAGGCAACGTACATGCACCGTTGTATCAAGGACGATGAGGGTTTCGTTGGCTGGTGATGGTCGTAATACTTACTTTTACTTTTGGGGCCGGCGCGTCGTGTCGACGTCGCGGGTAATATATTGATATGATTTATTGGACCTACTTTGCGAGAGGTTAGCTGGCAACTCTGTTTGAGGGAACGTACACGTACCCAGCTCTCGTCAACCACTTTAAAATTTCGAAAATTTGGAAGCGTACGAACGACATTATCCGAAATCCTGTTGGCTGATAACTTTTTCCATTCATTCCGCCGGCAGAGATAGTATTTCTCCGAAGATGGTGATGACTTCTTCTTCTTGGTTGGAGTATTGGTTGAGAACGCGATAAGTATTCGGCACCGTTTTTTTGTTACAGTAAGTATAACGAAATCCCGGCTTCGATTATGCGTCCTGAAAGTTGACTGATAACGTTTTAGTTCCGTGGGTGGGTAATTTCTCCGTGAGCAGTCGTTCTTCTTACCCGTCTGGTGGCTGGTCAAAAGAATTTGAAAGGAACATAACGTCCGTCGAGGCGGTCCTGAAGTTTAGATGCGTGGCGCACACGTGCAGCGTGGAGGGGTGATTTAATAATAATAATGAGGGGGGATGAGGAATTAGTCGACTTATCTGAATCCCGGCGGGGCGATAAGAAACTGGGCTCAACATGGTAGTTTTTGCGGTATGATTCGGTGAGGAAGCTGGATGATGTGAAAAGAAGGACCGGGATCAGCGGCCGAGAGGCCTAGAGTGAGAGAGTCGGAGCTCCATTTGCTAAGGTCCTGGTCCAAGAGTCATCCGATGATCCAGTAATTAAATGATTATTGATTGAAGATTCCCCGTTCAATTTCGATTGGCGACCGAGGTGTGATCACTCTTTTGGTTACGAACCATCATCAGGACACTGCCTCGCTCACGCTTAAGACCACGAGCTCATCCCCTTCAACGACGACAACGACGGAGAGTACCCGATAAAGCATCGACTCGCCTCGAGGAGGATCCGAATCAGTAACGGTCGTGCTCGCGTGTCCACATCTCATTTCATTTTCTTGATGTTGTAGGTGTTCCCGGTGAGTTGACGCCGCCTTGGCTTATCGTACCTCCTCTTATAGGCATGCCACTCGCCATGGATCCATATAATAGTAATACCAACATCATGCAATACACCCAGTCAATTCCATCATCAACCCACTCTTCGCCCCAATCCTACCCACTGGACATTGACCGTCCTTCTTCCTCCCACTCCTCCGTCTCCTCTTCCTTCGCAACCCGGTTCCATCATCACCATCCATTCTCCCATTCCCAGACGTACCCTATCCCAGGTGCGAACACCTACCACTCACACCACCACCCAGGCCAAGGACAAACGAGGAGCAACTCCTACTCCTCATCTCTCCAACTCCAAGTAACCACCGCAACACAAACAGCCCACGAACATGACCCCAACGAACGCACCGCCCGTCCAGGAAATGCACATTTGCATACCCAGTTCCATTCACTGTCGCTCCCCCTCCCTCTGCCCAATAGTATGAGTGGGGGAGGAGGGGGGTTGAGCGCCGTTACGCCTACTGCGACGAGGCCACTATTACCACCACCGCCACTCCCGTCGTCATTTGGGGGAGGGTCGAGCTTACATCCCATGGGGAATGTCCAGGGCCCTACGCCGCCTCCTACGCCGCATCACAACTCTACCACCACCACTACCACCGCTACAACCACCAACGGCGAATACCACACTTCCACGGCACCCAACGAATACCCCCCTTCTTCCTCTTCCTCAGCCCCCCTTACGTCGAACCAAACACAACCCCAAGGCATACAAAGCGACTACACAACATCCACCCCTGGCCTCTCAGGCGGCCTCTCGCGCCCCCTCAAGCCCGTCGAGCAGGACAGGCTGGCGCATCTGGATAGGCTAAAGTTCTTCTTGGCGACCGCCCCTTCGCGGTGGGATTCTTCGGCCGTTCCTTCCACCGCATCTGTTCCTACCACCTCGACTTTGCAGAACGCCAATGGGATGCAAAACCAAAACCAAAACCCATCCACAGACCCGTTCCAACCCCAGCTCCAACTCCCTGCTGCGACCCAACAGCAGCAGCAACACCCGCAACCGCACCCGGCACTCCATAGGTTCCTCCTCCCCAGCCAGGAATTCGTGACCTGTGTTCTGTGGAATGGGTTGTATCATGTTACGGGGACGGATATTGTTAGGGCGTTGGTTTTTAGATTCGAGGTGGGTTTCTTTCTTCTTTCTTCTTTTTTTTTTTACTTCCCTCCCTTTTCGTCTCTTCACTCCCCCCCCCCTCTCCCTTTAAAAACTACGCTAACCTTCCCCCCCTTCTCTCAGGCATTCGGCCGCCCAATTCGCAACATGAAGAAATTCGAAGAAGGCGTGTTCAGCGACTTGAGGAACCTCAAGCCTGGCGTTGATGCGTGTTTGGAGGAACCAAAAGTGGGTTGTTCTTCTTGTCTTTTCTTTCTTCTTTTTTGTGGTTTTTGTGGGGGTGTTGTGGAGTGGGTTTGTGTGGAGTGTGGGGTGGGGGTGTGCGTACTGAGTGGGATTGTGGTCGTCACTTTTATATCGTGTGCGGGTTATGGTGACGTGGGTTGTGGATTCTTTTGCGGTGCACGGCTATTGTGTGACTTGCGGATATCGAGGGGCGTCTTGTGTTCCCCGGTCTTCTCGGGAAACTTTTCTTGGGGAATGGATTGCCTCTTTCTTGTTCCCTCTGGGTTCATCGTTCTTCTTGGGTATACGAACCTGTCTTTCTTTGCCTGCTTCTTTTGGTTTTCGATCTCGAGGATGCCAGCTAGTGAAAGTTGGTTGACCGACTCCTCTTTGGCTTTTTCATTCCTCGGTTCTGGTTCTTGCCTTCATGATAACTCAATTTGCTATAGAGCCCCTTCTTGGATCTGCTGTTCAAGTACCAATGCATTCGAACGCAAAAGAAACAAAAAGTGTTTTATTGGTGAGTCAACAGTATCCCTGTCTTGTTACACATGTCTCAATCTACTACCCCCAGGTTCTCAGTCCCCCACGACCGCCTCTTTCTAGACGCCCTAGAACGTGATCTGAAACGCGAGAAAATGGGCATGGAACCCACCACTCAAGTCGTCGGCGAGCCTGCCCTCTCCTTCACGTACGACCCCAAGAAGAGCCTCTACGAACAATTCAGCAAAGCTCAAGGCGTGAGGGAGGGCGAAGGCGAGTTGGAGGTGGCCGTTCGTCGTTTGGACGAAGATGCTGCAGGCATGGAGGACGTGACTGCGGAGGACAGCGAGGGCCCCAGCGACGTGGATGATGCTATGACCGGTGGAGATGACGGGGCACGCGCATCGGGATCCGTCGCCTCTGACGTTTTGGGGAACAAGTTCTTTGGGTTCCCGCTCTTCGAAGGCAGCTCGACGTACAAGCAGCGCAGGAAGAAGGGTGCAAGCGTAGGTGCCGGCGGCGTTCTCCCGAAACCCCGCAAGGACAGCGAGGAATGGGAACGTGGACGTGGGCGTGATAGGTATCCGTCATCGAGTGCTGGGAACAGCGTCAGTCGCGAACGGCATTCCCAGTTTGGATCGCTGAGGGCTCAGAGCGAAGCTGCTATGAGCGCTGCAGAGATGTTCCTGAAGCAGGCTAGGGGGGAAATGGTCCCCGTTGAGAGGAAGTCGAGGGTTCAGAGTATGGTGAACATGGGGGATATGGGTGTGTACTACGAGGGAGGGCAAGCGCAGCGGCAGCAGTTTGGTGGGATCCACCAGCAGCACCAGATGCGGGGACGCAGTCATGATGATTCGGCTCATCGGCAGGCGTACTCGACACCACCCGACTCGGCTCCATACGTCTCCAACACGGGTTACGTCCCCCACCATCGGCCCCCCCCAGCACCAGTATCGAGCACGGCGCAGTACGAAGCTCTCTCTGAAGATGGGAAGATCAGGGCTTTTGTGTGCCCTCTGTTCTCCTGCGGACGTCTTTTCAAACGGATGGAACATCTGAAACGACATCTTCGGACGCATACCATGGAACGACCGTTTGCCTGTTCCAAATGCAACAAGCGTTTCTCGAGGAGTGATAACCTCAACCAGCATATGCGAACTCACGAAAGATCGGCATCCCGTAGTGGTGGAGAGAGTGGTGGGTCTGGCGCGGTTGGAGATTGGAGCGATGGTG
Organism: Laccaria amethystina LaAM-08-1; assembly: GCA_000827195.1. Taxonomy (NCBI): domain Eukaryota; kingdom Fungi; phylum Basidiomycota; class Agaricomycetes; order Agaricales; family Hydnangiaceae; genus Laccaria; species Laccaria amethystina. Next base: position 91,987 of record KN838671.1, read on the forward strand.
GTCGAGAAGACAGTAGTGGGGCTGAAAGTGAGGATGACTTTTCGTCGATCTTTGCGCATGAGTCTGCGGCGGCTACTGCTGCGGGTGGCGTTCACGGCCTTGTTGACATCGACATGAACACGTTTCAGATGCTGGGTGGCGCAGCTGCTTTCGGGGATATGCAGATGTGCGAGGTGGAGGTGCAAGGAAAGGAGGTTCATGATGATGAGGAAGGGTTAATCATGCGCACGAACCAGACGGTCAATGGGGCCGGTGCTCATCAACCTTATACTGGCGGGCAACCTGTTTCGCAGGAGGCAGGCTTCTTCTCCAACATTCCCGATTCCACGCTGTTCTCGGGAAATACGTCTGTGAACGAGTTTGCAGAACCCCAATGGGCACATCCACGCCTCCATAGTCCAGCTTTTAGTGCTGTCAGCGTGCCGTCCCCTCCTCCGGGATCGATACCTCACATCCACAGCAATAGCAACCGTTCATCCCAGACCTCTTCCCCAGCTGGCTTCATGCGGCCTCACCACACATCTCACTCCTCATCGTCGTCAGCTGCATCCTCAGCCTATGGCGACGATTTTGCTACATCCATCTCGGCCCCATCTCACAAGCACTCCTTCGATCATGCGGGATTGTACCCCCCTGGCATGCTAGAGAGCGCCGCTGCGGCTGCTGCGGGTGGTGCTGGTCCCATCCGACGCCACCGTAGCATGACTCCATCCATCATCCGCAATGGAGAGCCCATCAGGAGGCCAATGACAGCCAGCAGCGGGGACTTTTCCATTACCGGTGGCTCTCCCGGCAGTTCCTCCTCAATCCCGGTTTCGGCTTCAAGAGGATACCACCCTTACGCGGGGTACAGCGCCTCCTCTCGTGGTGGCTCAACCCACTCAAGCCCTTCCATCCACCCCATGCCTCTCTCGGGCAACGACTACCACCCACAGATGCGCCGATCCGATTCGCGCAGCTCAAGCTTCGGGGGCGCGCTGCAGGAGCAGATGCGCCAGATGATGAATATGAACCTGGATTCTCAGCAGCAGCAACAACGTGGGAACGAGCCCCAGCCGACGGTGATGTACAATGAACCTATTTTCCGGACCGATTCTCCCGCGGCGTTCCCTCAGACCGACTCCCCTGCACAATACGCGATGGATTTGCCGATGCACTATGCGGAAGGGGGTAGTGGTGCCGCGTTTGGACAACATGCTTCGACGGCGCCGGTGCACTATGCGGGGGGTGGCGGAATGCCGACGCACCCATCACATCAATATCCTGGCCAGGCTGGCCTTCAACACGATGGGTATTACCCCCATTCTCAACATATTACCCTATAAATAATTGACTTTTTGTTGTTCTTGTTTAACCCCTCTCCACGCTTTCGTGTTTCTTCTTTCTTGTTTTTTTTTTTTTCCATCCCTCGTCATACCCTACACCATTATATAATCGTTTTTTTTTTCAGCGTATGGTTTTTAATCCGACGCGGGTTAGCAAAATACCTCTTGGCCTTATATATATATTACTCGTACTTTGTATCGCCTCCTTTTTGTATCACCCCCCCCCCGCTTTTGTATCGCTGGTCCCAGAACTGACCTAAACGTAGTACTGCGTATTTAATACAGACCTCCTTTATCTTTGCTCAAGTCCGGACGCGAATGTTACATACTCGGCCTTAGAATACAGTCCTCGAAAACGACGCACTCTCTTTCAAAATTTAGTTCCTCTGGGAACCTCCGAAAATCAAAAGTCTCCATCGCAATACCTGCCGTTGCATATGAAGTTGGCGTAAGTATAGCAACGCAGGAAATCCTAGCCCAATTAGAACCTCGTGGACACATTGCCATACAGGGAGTGATTCTGAGAATGGAGGACTTTGTCCCACACCGAGTGACTGTGTAGCCCCACATAGATTCCTTCATCGGTCGTTTCGAGTTCGCAGCGAAAAGACGTTGTTAGAGGATGACGGAGTAACCTGGGTAATGTGACCCAAATCTTCATACTGGTAATCAAGTGCCTCAAAGACAGTCTGAAGAAACTAGGACAGTCTCCAAAATCGGGGAAAAACTCTGCAGAAAACTTGTCAATGGCTTGATGAATGACAAGAGATAGCCGAAGCCTCTGACACAGATGATGGCTGAGCGCTGGCGCTGAGTCACCACAGGTCTCTAAGGAGACCAAAAATACCCTAGGCCTTGATCCCGTTGTGGAAAATGTGTGGCTGGCGAGGGACTGCTTGAAGGCTGTAAGAGCGCGAGTAGTTGATGTCTATTTGTGAAACTTGAGTTCAACAAACAAACACAACCACGTTGTGCTGCCCACCATTCAGCGCCCAATCAGCGCCAATGAGGGGGGGAAGAGTGGGTTTCACGGCTGTATCCTCCGCTGGGCTCCAAAAGGCTTTCTGCATTCAAGTAAGGCCCTGATGTTTGTCAAGCACTGGTGCCTTCGCCATCCGAGTTTTTAGTCAAACGAATCCGATGCTAATCAGTCTTGCCAATTGGGTCAAACCTACTGTGGGCAGATTAGAAAAACCCATGTGTGAGTCCTACTTATATGATCTCTTTTCTTCTGGAGTAGCTGTTATTTATCGTACGTTCTCAGCTCTTGGCGTACAACAGATGACGTACAGACTACAGTTACAACGGCACACAGTGCAGTGACCAAGCCTGTCGATCAAACGTCTCCTATCTATGGACTATCCCGGTGAAGGACTCAAAATAGTTGGCCGGCCGCACCCAAGCGGCCCTGGTATTCCTCGAGGCATACTACGGCGTCTTATATTAAATGAGCTCCTTGGTTTTCGCCCGTTCGCTCACCCAGCTGTAGAGAGGTCATGTCAGCAGCGACGACCGTCCAGGCACCGCCGACCTCTGTAGCGGCCCCTCCCACTTCTGTAGCGGCCCCTCCCACTTCTGCAGCTGCCCCACCCACTACCACGGCCGCCCCCACGACCACGGCTGCCCCCACGACCACGGCTGCCCCCACGACCACGGCCGCCCCCACAACCACGGCCGCCCCCACGACCACGGCTGCCCCCACAACCACTCCTGCTCCGCCCACCTCAGCCGCAGCGCCTCCGTCGTCTGTCGAGGTGACCCCGTCGTCTGTCACAGTATCGCCCTCCTCTGTTGTCGTATCACCCCCTTCTGTTGTTGTGTCGCCTTCCTCTGTGAGCGTAGCGTCAGGCTCAATCAGTACATTGCCATCATCAATTAGTGAGCCTTCAACAGCTGTCTCTTCAAAATCTGTTTCCGTCGATTCTTCATCGAGGAGCTCGTCCACCCTACCTCCATCCAGTGAGCTCTCAGCTACTGTTTCTTCAGGAACTGTTTCCGTTTCCCCATCGTCGGAGATTTCATCCTCCTCTTCCCTTCCTTCTGGTTCATCATCTTCCTTTGTGGTTAACTCACTTTCTGACTCTTCTTTCCATCCTTCCTCTCCTTCTTCACTCCCCCTCGATACCTTGTCCTCCTCGTCCTCTTCCCACTTTTCTGTTTCTACAGGCCCGACGACCGAGAAACCGAAGACCTCAAAAGAGCCGACACCTATCCATACGGCCCCTCCAAGTTCCACTGACACCTATATATATTATACTCCAACAAATTATCCAATCGAAACATCCACGAGTTCTGGTTATACGAGGGTATACGAAGCAACAACGGTTAATGTCGAGTTCACGAGTATTTGGACAACCTCATCAACGTGAGTGTCCTCTGTTATAAATCCAGCCACATGCAGTTCCTTGCGGTGCACTGCATGGCCGTTGGCCTCGGTCTCAAAGCAAAGTCATTATCGATTCCTTTTTTGGTTACTTTGATCGGTTCGGTCTCCGACAAATCCGAAGGCTTATCTTGACGCGATTTCTCTTTCTGACGATCGCTGACACTGGTTATAGAACATTTTACAGCCAAGCATCTCATACAACTGTGTTCACTGTTACCACTGTATTCGAACCTGGCGCGGTTATTACTGTTGGCGCACTCTCCGTTTTCGAGCCTAAGCGATCGAACATTGGGCCCATTGTGGGAGGTGTTGTAGGAGGTAGATGCCAAGCTGGCCTTTTCCTTGGACATATTTATTAACATTCGATAACGAACAGGCGTCATCGGACTGGTTCTGATCTTTCTTTTTTATTGGTACTTCTTGCGACAGCGCAACTACAAATACAACTTTGCTGCAATCTTCGATCCTGGTCGACTCTCCGGAAGACACCATGCTGAGAGTGGCAACCATCCCGACACCAACGTGGATGACGAAGAGGAGGATGACGGTATGGGTGGTCGGCTCGCGAACACAGTTATCGGTGGTGGAATTGTCACTCCATTCGTATACAATCCCTCATCAGCCGAAATGAGCAGCGTTAATCGAGTCGCGGCAACTGGTCAACAAGCGAATACTATCACCTCCCATACGAGCAGAACATCTTCGTCAGGTTCACCTATCGTGTCGAGGTTTTCTGAGGCTGAATCCTTTTCCTCGGGACCAGGAGGAGGATACGTCGACTACGCCAATCCATTTGAAACCGGACCGTCACCTGGGTCTTCTAGGAGTGAATCAAACACGACAAGTAGTGGCCTCGGAGGCGTTTATCATCCTCGCAGTGCAAAGGAAGCAGAAATTCTGCGTCTGAGGGGCCCGCATATTATCAATCCTGAGGACGACACAACTATGCCTCAAGCTCCACCCTTTTATCCCATTAATCCAGGAGGAACAACGACTGGGGATACCCCGTATCCAGGATATTCCCAAGCTGGGGACACTGGGTCGTCGTTTGCTCGATCTACGGCGTTACCACCCGGAGCATTGCGTCCTGGCCCAAGATTTGGATCAGGTGTGGTTGTGCACCATGCTGGGGAGGGATCGGAGATGAGGGGGAAAATTCAGGGAGTGCCAGAGGAGGAGGAGCCTGGCCCAGAGATTCCACCCACGTATTCTAGTTTGATCGGAGGAGAGAGGAGATGAAGAGAGAAGTCGGCGTTATTCCTCGTCTTCTTTCTTCAACGGGAATTTTTCTTCCTTTTTGCCTCCGGATATTTGATGCGCGTATGTTAAGACGACACTCTTTTGTGGATCCGGCTGCATGTATCTATGAAAGATTTACGTACTATTACAGGGAAGTTCTCCGACGCATATATTTATCCGAGAGTATAGGGGGGCACTGATTCGACTTCATAATTTTTTCTGATGGAAGGGAAGCTGTAGGTACCCAACGTGCAAGTCAGCTAAGTACACGACTGTAAGTTGCACTATCCATAAGGCTGCAGCACCTCGGTCTTGACGCGAGGTGGCTAAGAGAAACAATTACAACCACACACATATCAATCCAAAGTTGCAATCGCACCATAAGCAAAACAAGGCCACTACAACAAGCACTACATGACATTGACGTTGTGTTCAGTTTCGGTCCACATTTGAGCACTACCTTGTTCGCCCAATGCCTTATAGATGTCTGACTCCTGACCAACAGATTCCAGAAACTTTAGGACGCGTACGTTCGATTTAGCAATGGTACGCTCGTTCCTCTCCCGTTATATGAATTAAACGCTGGATGAGGTCATAGGAGTCGAATACCCTATATTTCAGAGAGCTATGCGCTGCCGTGCAGCCAAGCGTCTTTGTCCCTCCCTCCAAAGGTTTTTGGAAGAGCAATATTCAGAATTCCCGAGGAGGTTCTCAGAAGAGCGAGTTTGCACAAGCCAAAACTTCAGGCCCCTCTCTCCCTACATACGACTACCCTTCTCACTTTCCACCCCCCAAATCCAAAGTCCCGCCTCCTGTTAATCGTATGCCCGTCGAAATTTTGGGAGACATTTTTACGCAATTCTTACAAATGGGCGACTTTGTGACAGAACCCTACGCTTTTAGCCTTTCTGTCTCGCCTGACTGGGTTGCGAGTCCTATGGTTCTGGGCCAGGTATGCGGATATTGGAGATCCATCGCTCTCTCGATGCCATCTCTCTGGTGTTCCATATCGGTGTCCAGTCCCGTTCGAGGTGTCGTCCCAAGAATTCAGACATGGCTTGAACGAGCTGGACAACATCCATTGAAACTCTTCGTTGAACAATCAATCAGGCCAGATGCGGCTGAAGAAGCTGTCACTGACGAGATCTTTGCATTGCTATTGCAACACTACCATCATTGGGAGCACATCACATTCAAAGTATACGGAAGGATGATAGAATCACTTGCCAATATCCAAGACACCCCGGCTCCTTTGCTCACATCTGCGTTACTCGATTTGTGGTGGAACGAGGCTGTGGTGGATAGAATTTGGAGCGTCCTCCACTCTTCTCCCAAGCTCTCTCACATTAATTGGAACGACGTCTACTCCCACGTTAGAGACTTGCCCACACACATACCGTGGAACCAGCTAGAAGACGTGGCGCTTTCACATTATTTTGATATAAACGGATTTTGCACTTTCCTAGAACAATGTCCGCGACTAGAAAGGCTTCAGGTGAGCTGGCTCGACCGTCTTGGCTTACCCCCAGGACCATGCGCACCGATCCTCCTCACACATCTACGTCATCTATCAATATGTGCAAGGACGAGTTTGGACCCTGTATTCAGTCGCCTTGTGGCGCCTGCCTTGACATCGATGAGCCTCAACTATGATCTTCCTATGAAAGAATATAGGGGAGCATCTGAGTTTGGCGATCTCCTGCGCCGCTCTTCCTGTACGCTCAAGTTCTTCAAAATTTACGATCCGGAAGGCGTAGATTTTCTCAACTTTCTCCGACATTCCCACCGACAATTGAACTCCCTAGAGGATTTGCATGTCAGGTCGACCATCCCTCATGAACTCATCGCCGCTCTGACGTTGAATTCAACCAATAAATTCCAGTTGCTCCCGCGCTTGAAAAAACTGAAACTGGCAGGTTGTTCATCACCTGAAGGTATTGCCAAGATGATTTCATCTCGTCTTCCAGCCCACATAAAACATCCGGAGATGGAGGCGCTGACATCTGCCTGGGTCGAAATCAATGGGGATGTTTTACCAAGTGAGTTAGACGCGTTTCGAAGGGTCAAGCGGGGAGGCGTTAGGATCGAATTATGCTGCATTGGTGATTAAGGTGTTCCTATGGTAGATATCACATATTTTACACATTATATCGCACGCAAGTCGTGCACGGGACTATCTAATGGAAGGAGTGCCACCGAGGAACGTCTTCCATGCTTAACTATACACCTGTTGTTTACTATAACACTGATCTGGCGGGTTCCTTCCAAGCGGTCGTCCAACTTGGTCATCACGGAGTCCACAAGTCCTACGTCGACGGATGGCGCATCAACAGTCAACAATGTCATCTTTCCCCATGGAATAGATGAGGGGAGTTTGACGGCGTGATATGATGAGGATGATAAATAAGCGGTTCGCAATTGGTCCACCTTGATCGCCGCGAAGAGAGTACGGTGGTCAATGGATGAAGTAAGCGTGAGTGACGTGAGCTGGTCAAGAACAACTTCTCCCTGACGACGATGGCCAATAATGGACGGCACATCAGCCAGTTCCTTCAACTTGAGTTCCTTGACTCTCGGCGAGTAGCTTAAAATCTCTAAACAATCAGGAATAGAGATTTTACAACGTGACAGAGAGAGTTGTTCGACCGTTCTGAATGGTAAGCATTTCAAAGAGTTCGGTAGAAGATCCAGAGGCCCTGCCCACACAAATTTACGAAGAGAACCGAGATCCACAGATGAACTCCGATAGTAAGAAGAGGGGGAAAGCCCCATCGGGCAATCCCGCGGTAAAGAGACGGTTATTGAGGTGAGATGCTTCGAATAGTGCTGAATGACCTGATGGACAACGTTGCACAACTGACGATAATTAGCCGGGAAAGCTTGTTCATCCGACGTGGTGATTCGAAGAGTGAGTTCTGTGATGGGTTTGTTCAGTCCGTACGAATGATCAATCTCGAGTTGATAGGATATCCCGAGGAGCAAATCCAGAGTGCTGTTCCCCATGACGGCAGAAACCACCCAACCATGACCACCAGAATCTAATTCCATGGTAAATTTGGAGTCCGTCTCGGATGGATAATTTAACGCCTGAACAGGGGAGGGTGGAAGGGTGGCGTGAGGGAGTTTGGGGGTAAGGGGCATGGAGGGAGAGGCATTCAAGTCAACAGCCTGGGGGTAAGCGAGTCGTCCGCGGCTCGCATTCCCTGTGTAATACGACGATTGGGAATAAGGGGGAAAGCTATGTCGTCGACTGGTTTGCGAAAACGCCCATTCAATGGAGTGCTGACAGGAAAATGGAGAGGGCTCGTACGAATGTTGCGACCCTTGTGCGGGAGACGGTTCAAGGGAAATCCGAGGAAGTTTATGAGTTGGAGGCATCCGGGGAGAGGCGTCAGAATCATCCGTCGGTAAATCAGCGAACCGCACGCGGCGTGTGAGTTCCGGGGGACAAGACGAGGCACGACCAGTGCGAAGTGCCGATCGCACAGGATGCTGACGGGGAAGACAGGTACTGGAGTGGCCACTGGGATTTGTCAAAAATCCCACAACGAAAGACGTCTCTTGGGTTTGTCGAAACTATGGAAGGCTATTAGTTACCCATTCACCATCAGTTAAAGGCAACAGACCATGCGGGTGCTACTATAATGAAAAGATTTGTTTATTTCTCAACTGTGACGCGCCTGGGCTGGAGGCCGATTGAAGTGAAGCGTGATACGATTATTGGAATTAGGGGATGATAATTGGAGAGGATAATGTGGACGTACTGAAGATCGATGGATTATTTATGTGCACGCCATGGGCGCTTCGATGCATACAAAACCATTGTGGGTCCCACAATAGAGCGGGACACGGATGCTTGCTTTCGTTGCCTAACGACTTTGTTGAAGTCTTCATGGTGACGTTGTCGCTGGTGCGCACACTTGTCAATGTTTGAATGATGTTGGTGCAGAAGTTGTAGACGGGGACAATACAATGTAGTGGCGTTGGTCAAGGAAACCGTAACTTGGATGCAGTACTGATACAGTCTCGACAAAAGAAAACACCTTCTGACGTATGAAGATAACACTAACAAGCAAATCACACCGCCACACAGTCAGCCTCACACGCACCGCAGTGTTCCGCTGTGGGGTTGTTTCTCATAATTCCTATTAGTGTTTTTTTTTTCGGGGGAGGGGGGTCATTCTCTCGATATTTCTTCAACTTGATTGTACCTTACTTTAATTTTTGTACATATTCTTCCGTTTTTCCATCTCGCACCATTTACGTTGAGTGAGCGGTGGGGTATATTCTTTCCTTCTTTCTATTCTCTTCTGAATTCTTTGCAGCGGGTCCAGAAGGCTCATGAAAAGACTGACGAAACTACCACAATATTGAGACACTTTTGCGTGTTCGTAAATCCCAAGTCTCTCTCATCCCTGACCAACGCCAGTCGTCAGTATTTAAGCCTTTCAGCTTCCAGAGGTTTCTCCACCTGAGAAATCCACAGAATCCGATAAAAACCAGGAAACCTGGAAATTTGGAAACCTACGTCCAAATTCCCGGAAACCGCTCTTAATGAGGAGTGATGGAAACCTAAGAAACCTAAGAAATCTACCAAAAACAGCGGAAAACTAATGAAATGGGCTATCCGCAATTAAAATGCTATCACCTGTGTTCCTGGGTTTCCAGTTTCCAAGTTACTGGAAACTTAAAAACCAATGGAAACCAGTGGAAAACCGGAAATTATTTTACCTTTTTACTGATGCACTTGCTTCCCAATTCTTTAACATGTCCTAAAAATAATTCATGGCATTACTGTAGTGAGTCGGAAGCTTGTGTAAGTTAGAGGGCTGTGCAGGTTCTGCCGCAAGGTTGCTTCCTGCTTGATTCTTCTTACAATTCGACAGTGAGGCTTCGCCGAGATTTGTCCTGTGGGCGAGTGGAACTTTTAATCAGCAGTAGTTGCTCCTAGACGGTAAACTTGACGCCTTTCCTCCAGAATAAAGGAAATGACTCGAAGCAAGAGTTAGGAGCAAAAAATAGTACCTCTAAAATGATTGATACTGGTGCTTTTTCTTTTTCCATCATATGTTTACTCATGTAACGATGAATTCTACGACTAGGCTCTCTCCGTCGATCCACCTTATCCATCACATAATCGCCAAGCCAGACACGTGCATCACTTGAAATCAGCAGTTGTTAGCCTGTTCTGCGAACTTGGAGCTGGAAAGAAGGTCTTCATTGAAAAGTTACATCACGACGGATGAAAATTGCGCTCTGCTGTGCCCCTAGATGAAGCGAACCGAGGCCGAAAAATTCTTCCTAGCATCACAACTCTCATGTATATCGCCTTCTCAGGAAGTCGTCAAGCGCTCAGTTGATCACACTGCCACAGCCCGAAGTTCCTTCAGCTTGAAGCTTGAGAAACCGCAAGTTGTCATTCTTCAAAAATTTTAGATTGTACTTCGTCGATTCAAGGCGAAGTGTGATCGAAAATTGTATTCATGAAAGGACTCAGGAGATTTATTCAAAATTTGACAACGAATTTTGAGGTCAAAGGTGCTGGCTTGGCACGCTCGATGGGGATAGCGTCTATAACCAAGCGGAGACAAACATACAGACTTGATCAACCCCGCGTGAACATTTTTCCTCCTCTTACCCCCATAAGCCCTCTACATTCAACTGTGAGGTGACCATCTTCCTCAACGCTCATCTCCCTCAACACACATCGTCTACCATGCCTGGTGTTTGCCAACGACACCCCCGCTACGCGGTCCTCGTCGGCTTTGTCCTCGTCGCTACCTTTTATTTCTTGATCCCTTATGCTCCGGAGCACCGGCCTGATGTTCATTTCATGAGCATGAGCGACAACGACCTGTCGTCTCGGGTAGAGCGCTCAACGCGTATCTACGACAAGCTGCTCACCAACCGACAAGGGCTCATCAAGAAGTTTGGTCCGACGCCGCAAGACATTGCCGTGTAAGCAACACCTGTCATCAATATCAAATTACACTGACCACTCTTTTTGTCAGTTTCCCTCCTGATAAAGCACCTTGGCCACCTTATACCGTCTGTACGTCTTTTCTGCTCAGCTACGTCTTGCTATTTTCTAATCCACGTGGCGCACAGGGGACTTCTTCCCAGCAGCGTTCAATTGCCCACACGAGGTTGAGCGGCTCGGAGCTCTTGGAGACGGCGGGAAATGGGTTTGTGGTATTTCTCGTGTGCAGGAGAAACCGGATTGCATCGTCTACTCCTTTGGTGAGTTCCACGTCACAACTTTTTCGACAACTAAAAATTCTGATTACGTGGGAATCCGAATAGGTATCAACTACGAGTCCTCGTTTGAAGCTGAGATTCTGGAGAATACCAAGCACTGTGAGATCTGGGGGTATGACTTCAGCGTGAAGTCCTTCGGACCGGAAATTCCCAAGTCTCTTACCCACCGCACCCATTTCAAGGCCTTCGGATTATCTGGCGCCGACAAGCATGGTCCTGACGACACACCGCCCATGTATACCCTCGAGACGCTCATGAAGCTCAATGGTTTGTTCCTGTCGCGACAGTCTTGAATCCGCGTTTATGACGGTGTACAGGACATACCCATATTGATATCCTCAAGATCGATATTGAAGGATGGGAGTTTGATACTCTGACCACCCTTCTTAAACCATATGTATCTTCTGGACTCCCTGTTCCTTTCGGGCAACTTCAGCTTGAGATCCACATCTGGCAGAAGACCTTCGACGAGTACTTGGCGTGGTGGGAGATGCTCGAGGCTGTTGGCCTCCGCCCATTCTGGACAGAGGTACGTCCGCTGTCGGTTGGCATCTGTCGAAATGTATTGACACTTTTCGATAGCCCAACTTGGTCTACCAGAACTACAACAAGCAGGGCACATCTGACCTTGCCGAGGTGAGTTGTTCGCCCATCATGCCTCTGCTTCCAACTGATACATCTTTCCCGCTAGTACTCCTTCCTTAATGTCAAGGGCGACAACATCTTCATCAAAGATCCCAAGAGGCCCTTCCATCCAGATGGTAATCATCCTCATGGACACCAGTAAATATCCCTACGCCCCCCTCATCGTCGTGACGATGAAGTATCCGCCATGAATCGACTGTCGAGATCCCAGACGTATCTGAGAGGACCATACACCTCCCATGGACGGAACGGAATCTCAAGAAAATCCACCAGGCTGACCTGTCGTATCGTCGTGTTGACATAAATAATACATATACCCTTTTTATTGTTTCCTAACCACCTGCTATTGCCGAATGGACCACTTTACAGGTGGGAGAGACGGTGATCCATTCGTTATTTATTCGTGATTTTATGTATATATGGCTCCCCTAATAGCCCAAGCAGAAACTCTTATCGAAGGCGTCCAGGACCGCGCAGGTGAGGTTTGACACGTACATACTTGGGCGCTGAACGAAGCTTTTCACCATATGGCGTTACGGGCTTGGCGGATAGTTGTCAGGGTGATCATCGCAAGCCTGATCTCGGCCCGATCGCTTTCAGGAAACAATAAATGAAGAAAATGCGGCCGTCGCGCTGTGGGCGTCCTCATGTCCTCTTGACCTCCTCCCTGTCGCACAGGATTTATACGCTCCCTCACGCTCGTTGCTGTCTTCCCTCCCAACCACTCGTCTGTACATACCCCTCCTCTCCCTTGCATCTGAACCGCGCGTTGATCGTCGCTCACAACATCTCAAATGGCCTTTAAGTTTAATTTGCCACTCCTACGTATAGGGCTCTATGCCGCCCTGGTGAGTCGGGGTGTCCATTTGAGATAATAAACTAATCCTCCGCGGCTCAACCACCAGGCCCTTTTCTCCTTCCTCGTCTTCTGTCTCTCAGCGGCAAGAATACAATATACCACGCATCTTCGGAAAGGAGACACTTTGAACGACGGTGTCTCATTTTATGGTGAGTGCTAATGTCGCCTTTTTTCAATCAACGTCCAAGCTCATTCGAATTCAACGTTTTTAAGACCCCGTAGTGGTAGAGTTGCTCTTCACGGCACTCATGACGATGCCGTGGTCAGGATTTATGTGGGTCTCCCCCTTCAACTCGTCTCGTTTTCGGAGCCCCGTCCGTTACGTGGCCTTCGTACTAATCAAAGCCCGATTGACCCCTTTAGGATTTACTCCATCCATAAACGTTACGAGAACCGCTTTGTCTCCAAATTCCGCGATGAGATTATCGGGCTGTCCTTTTTATGGCTCTTCTGGATCGTGGGTACGGGAATTGCAACCGTAAGTTTCGCGCCTCGCGCCAGTATCTCTTCCAGAATGCAACGCTAAATATACATCCCTTCAGTCATTCTGGGGAAATCTCGGCTTTTGTCAAAAAATAAACGCGTGTCGCGTGCTTTCTGCGCTTGTTGGGTTCTGCTGGCTGAGCTGGCTGACGCTTACGGCGATTTTGGCTGTTAGCCTGCTGTTTAGCATTGCGAACACTGCGTTGTTGGAACCGATGCATGGCAGATGGGATCCGCGGCAAACTCATTATGCGTGAGATGCTGGGCTTTAGGGAACTTTTCAGTACCCCTAGTAGGCTCGTAATATCATGACTTCTTCGTAGAGGGAGCGGTCACTGTCTACGTTTTTAGTTGCTTGTTGATTTATTAGCCATTTGTAAGTAGCTTGTTTGGCAAGTCCACTTCAGTCGATTAACCAGGGAGAAGCCGTAATGAGGGATTGGAAATATTATTGTTCAATGCTTTCTTTCACCGTTGCGAAGTGGATAAATTTAAAATATATTCAGAAATAAACCTGTAGTTACATATAAAATATGCTCAGGTCCTCGATAATCGACAGCGTACTTAATGGGAGTGATTTTAAATTATTGAGCAATAATGCCTGTGCCTATTCAACTTCAAATAACCGCCTCTCCCCGGTGTTGTCGTTCTTGCCGCCCAACTCCACCAGAACATATGTCTGTATGAAATCCAGCAAATCTAGGGTCTTCTAGGGTGCACCGCTTGCATGAAACAAAAACTGAAACAATACTAAATTAAATTGGACTCACCTGCACCACGGCATATCGAGACATGTTCTTTCTCAATGGATCATGTCGTCACTGGTTCGTCACTCTGGTTCTTGGTATAAGGTAAATCCATTTCTTATCAACCCTCTTTCCGACCGCCAACCACATCCTCACAGCTATTTTCCAACCTAACAATGTCGATCCATCCTGTGCGATCCTTTTTGTGGGTTTTCATCGTACGCGTCGTCGTTTTATAGCTTCCTAGTAATTTACATCTTATCGGCGTGGTTTAGTTCTGTTGCTCGTCCGTCTTGCTCGGCTTGACGGCCGACCGGATCCATTACACGAAGACCCTTCACGGCGGGGATGTTCTGACTTCAAAATCAACGCCGTTCTTTGGTATGAATATCTTCCTTTCCTCGACACCCAACTAATAATCTGCACGATTCTATAGATCCAATCGTAGTGGAACTTTTGGTAACCAGTTGTCTCGCGATTTTGGCATCGCTGTGGTTGTATGTGATATTTATTGATGCTGATCCAACTAAGCATTGACACTCTAATTTCAGTTCTGCACTCATCATCGGCGGTGTCACCGTCGCTGGTTTGGGAACATACGCCTTTGAGCAAGTCTGCATGTGGATTCTATGGGTCATGTTCCTCGTCGGGTCCGCAATCTTCACGGTCCGTTCCCTTATCTCTCCTCCTCAAAAAAGCTCACACTTTTCCCAGAATAAATTCCCGCACCTCAAATTCTGCCGGGGTAGCCATCGCTTTTGTGCGATTTTGGAAACAATCAAAGCCTTCTCATTCATCCTCTGGATTCTTTTGCTCTTCCTCATCATCGCCAGCATCGCCAATATGTTCATGAACCAACAAGACCTCCTGGGTCCTGTGCATGGTCGCTCAGACGCGGGTACATATCCTAATACCACGGCCACCACCACCACCACCACGGCAGCCCCCGCGAACCCCTACCCAGAGACCCGCGCCGTCGACCCCGCTAGCCGAGCTACTCAACCACACACTGAATCCGCTACCTCGCCTGCTTAAACTGTGGCTTTCATCTCCATAATAGCGTCCTTTGGTTCCTTCATAAGTACAGTGTTCTCAATACGTCCGACGGTTTTACTTGAACGTCGGATCTACTTAATTGCTCGCCTTAACCAGGCGACTTTGTTATTCGTTCTTGCTGCCGTTCGTAGTCTTCGTATAGTCACTTCTTGGCACTTGCTCTCGATGCGTCGTCGTTGTACCCACGTTGGATCTGACTAATTGCTTGCGTATCCACTTCTCGAAATAAATTATACATCTGTACATTACCCAAAATTCGCGACATCCACGCCGTTGTAGAGAGGGCACGGGGAGCTGTGAGTTCGGCTTCATCTTACCACTCATGATTATGGCCCAATATCCAACTCACACCTGGCTATTACCTTGCATCTTGGCCCACAACCAGCCCTGTCATCCGATAATAAAGAACCTCGTGGACGTCAATATCCAAAACAACTTACATTAGCATACATAGTCAAATGCATCTTCGGGAGTACCTTCTTGGTCGCCCAGGTCTTAGGTGGGAGAGAGTCCTGCGGAGTTGTTGCGGAGCAGAAGCTAAGTCGGGAGAAATAGATTGGAAGGATTGGAGAGCCGAATGAGCATAAATGACATTTCGTTGTATGCAAACTTCAAAGTGGACCCAAATGAAATTAGTCAGAGCGGCTAACATTTGAAAATGTATGATGCATCTGCAGAAATGTATGTTTTCGGAGGCAATGTGCTGTGGTTTGCTTGGCGGAGTCTCATAAAAACTTTTGTACATCACCAGCAGAGAAATGTAAACAAATGTGTGTTCAAGTTTGCAGAGGCAATGTGTGGTGGTTGGTTTGCATCAGGAAAAAATGGACTTGCGATATTGGGGTATGTAGACATGATAGTATTTGTAGCGCCATCGAGAGCCCCCTGAAATATAGTACGTGGTAGAGGCACTGACAAATACATATCAATACAAATCTGTCTATAGCTCAGCGTGATTGCGCTGTAGCATTACAGAGTTTGATAGATTCAAATTTCCGTAGTTGTACATAGCTCTATGTTATCCCTATTGTTCAAGGTAGATTGGGAAAAACTCAGTCGAAGCAGAATGAAAGGC
>KN838672.1:3460-61371 GCA_000827195.1 Laccaria amethystina LaAM-08-1
CGCCTCAGAAGCACTGAATGCTTGTCCCGCTGAGGTGATCCGGCGATTTATTAACTGATCGTAGCGGTGGATGTCAGCTTATTGCATCGGATTGACAGGGGAGGCTGCCCAGTGGGCTGTGCGAAAGCAAAAAGGGCACCGCAGCGTTTCGAGGACCGCAATGATGCACTTACACGCGGTTCTCAACTAAATTTGTACACTACATTGACCCCAAAAATTTGGCTGTTCCTGACAACTCGTGGGAAAAACTTCGGAGGGGGTGTTTTCGATGTGTTTTGGAAAACTGAATAAGATTCTGAAAAAATCTCGCAAATTCATCGAGTTTTCAGCCAGATAAGCAATTGGTGGACTTTGCTTGTCCACGACTGTATAATCTCGGTGAAAACGGGTCCCTACAATTAATGGGGTGATAAGTTCATCCACACTCCACGCCCGAGAGCATCTCTATTCCTTCCTAATAATATACAAAATGTACAACCGACAGTGGATCTATAAAGGCCAACTATATTCACTCCTTCCCGTACTTCTCCACCCATCCCTGATGGAACTTTTCTAATTTGCCCACATACTCTTCTACACCGGGACACAAGCACGTCAACCGGTAATGCCACTCCCCTTCCTTCTGCCCAAACCCACTTCCCGCAACAACACATATCCCAGTCTCATCCAGCAGCCCGAGTGCATAAAACACGTCTGGTTCCTTCCCGGCCTCCTTGGCCGCCTCGATTGCCTTGTTCGATAGCTTGATCTGTGGGAACAAGTATAGAGCCCCAGGAGAATCAACACAGGACACGCCAGGAAGCGCGTTCAGCCGCTCAGCCATGATCTTCGTGCGTGACGCCAACGCTTGATGGATCGTGTCCGTCTCCTTCTTCCATAGTGGGTAACTCTCCTCGCCCTCTTTGGGTGGGCGCACCATCGAGTCTACACCGATTTGACCCTGGAGTGCTGGGCACAGACCCACGGAAACCATCTTGTAGATGAGGGCAACGACCTCTTTTGAGAGGTTCGTGACCTCGAAATACCCGCCTCGGCGACCGCACTCGCCCGAGACGCCCTTGGAGATGGAGTGGAAGGAGACGAGGGGAACGGGGGACTGTGTTTGCCGGACGACCTTTTTGAATGAGGTGAATGGGTGTGTTTGGCGTTGATGTAGGTTGACTTGGTAGACTTCGTCTGCGAGTATGACGAGGGAGTGTTCTTCGCAAAGCTTGACGAGGGCGGTTTGGGTTGCTTCGTCTAGAAGGGCACCGGTTGGGTTGCCGGGGTTGATGATAACCAGGGCTTTGGGTACGATGCCGTCTTTACGTGATTTCTCGATGGCGGCTTCGATGGAGGCGACGGAGGTGGACCATCCTGAAGACTCGTCAAGGTAGTAGGGTATGCCGACGCCTGAGTTTTGTGCGAGGGTTGCCGTGTATAATGGATATTGGGGAATGGGGATTAGGATGCCGGAGGTTGGAGATGAGATAAGCATGGATATCATTAGTGATACGCCGGCTGAGGCTCCCCCGGTTAGGAATATGAGGTTCGGGTCTGAAGGGAAGCCATCTCGATCTGGAGATGAGGGTGAATAGGCGCTCCAACCGGCGATGGAGAGAAACCCACCTTGAATAAACTTGGCAACGCTCTTGCGAATAAAAGGGACACCCTGGCTATGCGAGTACGCGCCGATCGAACCAATTTCATCTCGCAATTCCTTTGCGCGGGCGATAACGTCTTTCGGGAACGCGTCCGGCGCTAGGTCAGCGAGAGCTGGCCATTCCATTAACGCAGCAACCTAGCATCAATACGATCAGTTCGGATAAATTCGGAGGAGATCAGGAACAGGAAACCGGAAGAGGTTGAAGAAGCAGCTATAGCATCATAACCGATGTGTTCCTATCGCATTGTACTCTTCGGCCGAAGCTGGCGATACAGAGCTACAGTCACAACAAGGCAAAGATTATGGCGAAGGATACGAAGGTGATCATGACCCCTCTAGCGTACCGCTGTACACCGCACGCCCAGCACTTTTGATCCTTCTGTTTGCAGACAACAAGACATACCTGGCGCGTAAAGGTAATAGGTGGTTGATCCAGCCCCTTCTGCTGCGGATTTCCGATATTGGACGAGATGACTTTGTCAAAGGGAAGCCCATGGCCAGGCTTCTTGAGTTGGTCGCGAAGTGTCTCTGCCTTGATGGCGAGCTCGCCACGTACGGCATACTCAACTTTGAGAAAAGCGGGGTTGAGGGTGTCGATGGTAAGGTCGCGCATTGGAGAAGAAGAAGAGAATGACCGGCGAAAACTTATCGATGGAAATGACAGACGCCGCATGGCTGTCGCCAGAGTGGTCATGAGGATTTTGGGAGAAGCGTGACTCGCCAGAAAAGGTCACAAGGATGATATAGCTTTTGAATTTAAAAATAGACATTCGTAAAAGACGCTTGAACGCTGCAAGCCTCAAGGCACTCTTGAGCTCTATAACAACTCAAATAAGTTACCTACATGGTCTCTATGGATAGTTCACTCAACTTTGGTCCATAAAATCTAGCCAACCGTTTCGTGTGTGAATTGATAAGAACATAAAAATCACAGCCCTCAGGCTCGATCGTTTCATTTTCCTCTCAACGATCAGGAAGGGATGGCATCCCAAGAGTCACTTCTGGCAATGGAGACCGTGTTAGCGTTGAAGGGGAACTTCCCGAGACAATTTCTTGGCGTCGCAAGCTTGCAGTTCTTTCACAATAACTGGTTACATGGGACGTATAAAATGCATGTACGTGCCAGAATAGTCTCACCAACCTCAGAGAACTTGGCAAGAAAGAAAGATCCTCAAATTCACAAGGTTCTCCGGTAAAAATCCGTAACAATCAGAATCATCAGCTAATAAACTTCAACGAGGCTCTCACAGCGTGAAAACGCGAGGCTTTTCATCGGCGATACATCAGCGACAAAAGATTGCGTGGAGTGCCAAGTAGATACCTATCACTTTCGAAGAGCAACTGCAATGGTCCGACATTCTTCCTCTGAATTTGCGTCCCTCAAACCAAGGAAAAATAGGGTGTGCGTAGCTTGGTCGCGTTTCCTTCTTTTCTTGGTATCATGGAGCCAGATGTGTATCACTTCCAACAGTAGTTTTTTACCCGTTAAAGTAAGAGCCGGCTGCAGTACGTCGAGATGATAGTCAGAGCTGAACACTATAAAATGCAGGAAAGCCACAGCTAGGTTTTAGTACAAGCAAGTTCTCACTCGCTTCGACCCAATACTCAACGCACCACTATGAAGTTCTCTATTCTCCCTCTTCTCGCCCTCGCCCTCTCTCAGGTCGCTGCGACTCCCGCACCGAACCCTGTTGCCGACGCCATAGCTGACGCCGAGCCCACCGTCTACACTCCACGCGCCGAATTCGACCTCGACACGCGCGCGCTTGAGAAACGCGCTGTCTCTGGCACCGTCGTTGTTGATGGGCTCAGGTACCGCACCTGCCCCAGGACGAGCTGCGCTGCTATCGGACAGTACGCGAAGGGAACCAAGATTTCCATCAACTGTTATACTAGGACGGATACCACCGTCGTTGACGGAGACGCGTGCGTATAATGTTGTGGTTTTTCTTCTTCGTGAGGTGCTGAATTTAATTTTATAGTGGCTGGGCTAAGCTCACTAATGGGTACTATGTCGCGATGGCGTTTGGCCACTATATTTCCTGGAGCGCACCCATCCCTGCCTGCTAAAGGGAGTTTAGAATATTTGAAGTTGGTTGAGCTTTACTGCTCTCAGAATTGGTTTAAAGGCAGATCGTTTAAAGGCAATAAAAAATGTTTGGTTTCAGTTTTTGATCGGCGCTTAGCGCTTGGGTTCTATCTGCATTTTTATTTCCAAGGATGTCGATGAAGAGGCATCTTTTGTAATCGCTGATCAGCACAAGAAATTGCGGAAAAGAATTTTCGGTCTTTTCAAATCACCAAGCCACGACGACAGTGGGTAAACAAGCAGTAGCTCACCGGTCACCCCTTATCAATTTTGTTGCAGCTGGCTCTCAAATCTCTCCCCAAACGTCCTACGAATTCATGGGCTTCAGGCACTACATACGCCCCTTTTGCAAGGGCGTTTATAGGCGTTTATATATAGACCAATCAATCTATAAATAGATACGGTCCTCAACATCTGTAGACGTCATCGCTTCCAAAATCCGGGGAAATAGGGCCACCTGACTAGCCAAGGGAAAACATGGCAACGGTGTCTGTGCGATAACGCTCGCAGCAGGCGCTAGGCAGGATTCCCACCTTGCGAGAATATGTTCTATAGTCTCCTATGAATTGATGTCATGACGCCAAGCACTGACCCGTGGTCATCACTCGCGGGTGGCGTATCTTATTGACATGAGAGATAGCCACTTCGTTCCGAACATTGTGGAATGGGAGATGGAAATATAACCTTGCCATGTCAGAAGCAAAAATCCCGCAGCGTGGCCTTGTCTCCTGGTACAACCCTGCTCGGTGTCCTCTTGTGATCATATAAAGTGTCGGTCACCGCGGGCACGCCAAAATTCTAGTACATGTAAGATGGCGACGGGGTCTGAATGGTGATGTCGTTAGACGCTCGATCAATTACTGTTCAGTGCTTCGCGGGAGTGCTGTAAGAGGGGCAAGCTGTTGTAAGAATGAAAGTGGTATCGGGTACAGTTCGTCGACGGATCCACTAGGCGAAGACTGGCGAAGAGGACTTATCTGAACACGCCACAGCATGTGTGCTGAGGGAGCAGCTGATGGGCAGGAAGAAGATCTGAAGACGGAAACGAGTCGTCTAAGTATTCCCGTAATTGCACCCTTGTGCTGTTGTCTTCCTTCAACGACTCGATCAGTTGTAATCTTCGCACTGTTGGGAAACAGCAAAGGCTGTGTAAAGTGCCCCAAAGGGTGAAGAGGGCCAGCCAGTAGCCTAGGTAAGCAGATAAAGAGGAACAGTCGCAAATAAGGATTTTTCGGGCACGCCGAAAAGGCGGACCTGTAGCGAAAAACCCTCAAGACAGGATTTGATGGGAAAACTCTTAAGAAGGTCGTATGTATGCACGATGTAAAAGTGAATTTAAATGGTGAACGTTGGCCGGTTATCGGTGCCCACCTGCATCGGATAGCAGCATTAGCTTCCAGATAATCGTCGAGCGCATGAAGCTTTGGCTTATCGACAGAGGCTGGACGCGTATGCTCCTTCGTTCATATCCGTAAAGCGGCAATCTGGTATAGGGGCAAAAGTTCTTGTCAGGAGTTCACAGGGTAAGTAACATGGCAATAGTTCCAAGAGGAAGTGAATGAAAAGAAAGTTCGCGATGGAAGGGGTAAGATTGTCACAAGTGACAACATGTTTGTTCATATTTATTTATATTGTGACGAAACCAGTGCATGGTCTGTGCGCATCTTTAAGGAAGATCGGGCCTGTAAACGCTTGTACACATCCCACCCACCATCACATACATGGCGATTAAATACAACTCACTCGCCCCCAGTTTTCTTTCTTCTCAATAACAGTCTGCGCTAGTCGCTGGCGGGCGTTCCTCGCCAGCGTCGCCTTATTCTCACAATGGTGCGTATAGAGCATCTTCTTCGACACCCCTACCAATGTCTGACCATGTCGCAGATTATCAGCAGCAAAAAATACGCATGGTTCGGGTCGTTTATCTTGTTGTCCATGCCGTTGTGCTCATTGATCTCTACAGCGAGACCTGCATTAAAGGCCATAGGTCGTCTGCATGCAAACACAGTGATCGCCCTCTTTTCGAAATTAAAAAGAAAGGACGCCCAGTGACGCAGTGTGAGCACTGTCGAGAGCTTCGCAAAACAAAACAAGTCCACGTCAAATGTCTTTGTGAATCTAAAGCATACAATAATTCTCAACCTTCGTCTTCCTCGGTGCTTTCAAAAAAAGGTGTGTGTCACCTCCATTTATTCTGATCTACAGTCAGCTCATGGATAAGGTTGCATTGCATGTTTTTCACTGACCAGGTACTAAGCCGGGATTTGAGAGCGCCGCGTTTCCGCACGGCTTGCCTGAAGCCTTGGAAACGTCGGTTGCGATTCAGAACTCTGCGGACGGAGCATCTTCTGACTCTGACCATGGTGGTATGCAGCTTCTGCTAGGCGACATCTTCCCCTTTCGCTAGCATGCTGATCCAACCATAGGGATGCGAAGTAGCTGCATGTGCAAAGCAGGCGGCGATTGTCAGTGTTGCACACCCAGGCAGGCTCCATCTAGAAATCGGAAACGTTCTGTATCCGACGGCCAGCAGGCTTCTGCCGCGGATGGCTATATGCCTGCCTGCCATCCGTCGAGGACGTCCTCTCAGATCCTGGCTCGTATTGCCGAGCTTAGGCCTGTTCTGCCCCGCCCCCCTGCCGGGGCTCCCGTAGGTGGACCTTTACACAACCCATCGACTAGCACACCTCGGGGACACCACACTAGCCGTCATCACGACAACGTCTTCAGCCCGTACGGGCGTGCGTACGGTATGAGCCACCAGTACCTTGTACAACCTCAGTCTTACCCCATCTCGCCTGAACCACCCATGTCTTCATATCCTGTCAACGAACAGACCTTCGGCGATCACTATCCGACGATGCCTGCATCGAACGGCGCCCAATGGGTCCCACCAAACACGGAGGTTAACGATATGTTTCCTTCATTGTGTGGTTGCGGTGACAGTTGCCAATGTCCTGGCTGCTTCCATCACAACGGTGCCACTACCGCCCCATCCTCGGCCGCCTTTTCTTCCTGCACCAATCCCGGCGCTTGTGTAACCTGTCTCGATTGCACTATTCTATCTCTTCCACCCTTCTTGCCCGCCGATACGGCTTTATCAATACCAAATCAAACAGACTCTATCGATGAATGGCTTCGCCAAATCTCCTCCAACCCCTCAACTGCGCCTGCATTTGATAATTATGCGACGCAGTCCTTTGACCAGCAGCAACAATCGTGGGACAGCAGACTGTCTCCCATACCCGACTCGACTAGCGCTCAATTGTTCTCTCAATCCGACTGCTGTGTCACCCGATGCATCTGTCCCCCAGGCCAATGCGACTGCGAGTCATGTGAATCCCAGGACTCCTTTCCCTCTGCTTCAGACGCGTTTGCTACTGTGGAGCGAACATCCCCATGTTTCTCTAAAAGGAGGCAAAGCTCTAGTTCCTCTGCCCCGTACGACGATCGGGCCCTCGACCCCGCCCTCTTCCCTTCAGGTTCCTTGCCTACCAACAACTACTACACGATGGTCGACCAATCGCGCAGTCGTTCGCCTTCGACGTCGTCTCAATCGAGCCAACAGGGATCCCTTGATCGCTCTTCTATGCCAGGGAGTGTGCCTTACAGGCCTAGTGGGCGCATCCAAGGGCTATCTGTATTCGGGAACGTTGAAGGCGTACGGTCAGCTCCACAGCTGAACGTTCGGCCCCCTTTGGTTCATACAGGCCCGACGTCCTCCTCCACCAGCGTTTCACCCATCCCTGGCAGTAGGGGAAGGGCGACCGCTCCCTCGAATCAGCTATCATATGCCGCGAGCAACCCGGGTAGTAGTGAGGGATCATATGACGGTCGATATGATCCGACTTTGGATAGTATGAATATATGTTGAGCATCTCACATTACTATTTCATTTCTTGCAATTGTTTGATTGAGTGCGCCTACCGTCCTTTACGTTTCGCATGTATCAGGCGTCATCTTGTGTAGTTGTACGGTTTTGGCAGTTATATGGCTTTTTTGTGCTAGATTTGTGTTTAGGGTCTCGTACCTCGTCATCCTTTTGCCCTCATCATAACTTTAACTTACCTTTGCCATGGGTATCGAAAACTGAAGCAACAGCGCTATAGCATGATAACTTTTTCAACATCACATCCCGATTTGGACCCTCGTTGGTTGCTTACAACCTGGACGCCATCTCGCACAAAATCACAATTATAATGAGAATGGCCAAATGCCCACTCTTTCACTGATGGAGCCCAGCAAGACGTCCCCGTTGACTCAGTCGCAAAAGCGCTGTTCATCGGACCTCCAAGGAATGTCGCGTCTCCAGCACCTTTGATCGTTGGCGCGTGATGGGTGTAGACCGCAACGCGTCACTCACTGCCCTCTGCGCGGATTTGCTTAATGGACGTTGTGAGCTACTCGAGGTCAGCTTAGTGTGCGGCGTGCGGAGTTGGACGATTCGATCCGTTTCAAGTCGGTAAGTGACCATCTTGAGATCGTCTGGGTTCAGTGCGGATCAGAGCGCGCATCCTAGGATGGTAAGTGGCGAGTTGACTTTGTAGCGTGTTCGGTTTAGTAGTATGAATTCTCCTGTTGTACGATCTGCTGATGTGGTAGGAGGGTAACGAGCGGCGAAGTTTTCGAGACGTGAATGTTTTCGTCCTGGAGAGATTGAGATTTTTTGAGCAAATATTTCAATAGTCTTATAAAATTGGATGTATACGGTTCATGGTTCCCAATGACGAGAAAAACGCGCGGAAAACGCGAGAGTTGGAGCTCCAGCCATTGAAAGAAACGTTCATCTCCAGTCCAACCAATGTCCCCCAATAACGCGAGGTTGGGAGCAGAGGCAGGTGTAGAGCTCTATAGAGCCCCTCTCCACTTCGAGATGGAGGTTACTGAGAATCTGAATGAAAAAGCTTTCCTTCGACTGGTCCGTAGTCAAAGTTCAAGTTGACTGTCAATTTAGATTGGTTGCATCTGCTTATCGACACGATCCACATCAAACAACGATCCAAACAAGCACCAATTTTTTTTGGTTGTACCAAGTCCACTATCGCAACTTTTCCATGCCCGATTCCTTCTTTGCCTCCTCCAAACCGCGCAAAAGGAAGCGCGCAGATTCTACTGGTGGGCCACCTACGCATGGGAAAAAATTCGCCCGCAAAGGCCCCAATACTTCGAGGGACACGACGAAGAAACATGGAGGCAAGCTGAACGGTGTCCAGAAGACCTCCAAGTCCCATGGTCGGACTGCAGACGAAGAATTGTCAGACCAGACCGATGAAGGAGAGGGAGGTATTGATGATATGGACCTGAGGGCTGATGTGGACTTGGACGATCACGTTAGTGGGGAGGAGGACGAGGATGAGACCCCCGCTGAGAAGCGGTTACGGTTGGCAAAGTTGCACCTGGAGAACGTTAAGATGGGACTGGGTGAGATATTCAATTGTGTGTTTTTGGATGCGCTTCTTCTGACTCTACGGATTAGCTGAGGGCGAATTTGACGCTGCTCAAATTGACAAGGAGCTCATCTCCGCGAGGCTGAAGCAGGATGTGATGGAACATTCTGGGAAAGTTCATCTATTCATCGCAGACTCCGTATGACTCGCGTTCCATTACCTATGACCCTCTCTTACCATGCCTCACTCCAGTTTGATTTTACCCAACCACCCATCGCCGTCCTCCGCACACGGGGGCATCGGTTTTCCGTAACATCCGCCGTCGCCTCAGAGTCCGGGAAATTTATGTTCACCGCAGGCAAGGAGGGGTCTATCATTAAATGGGACCTCTCTACGGGCAAAAAGGTCTCGACTTTCTACAAGGTCCGACCAACTGCTGATGTAAAGGGAAAAGGCAAGGGAAAGGCCTCTTCGGACACTGATATTAAGGGCCATACAGACGAGGTGCTTTCGTTGGCACTCAGTGGGGATGGAAAGCTCCTGGCTAGTGCGGGGAAGGATCGGAGGTTGGGAGTGTGGGATACGGAGAAAGCTGAGTGGATTAAAGGCTTTTCTGGACATTTGGGACATAAGGATACTATATCAGTGTGTTCCTTTTTATCTCGGCCTGTAGTACTTGCACTAACGGCTGCCTCAGAATCTTGCTTTTAGGAAAGGAACCAACCAACTTTACTCCGGTTCCTTCGACCGTACGGTCAAAGTATACGACCTTACCCCGTCCGTTATGGGTTACGTGGAAACACTATTTGGGCACCAAGATCACGTATTGGGGCTCGATGCGCTTCGTGGGGAGACTTGTGTCACGGTAGGCGGCCGTGACAAAACTGCAAGATACTGGAAGATTGTTGACGAATCACAACTCGTGTTTCGGGGTGGTGGTCGTAGTCGGGTGAGAGAAGTTTTGGAGGGTGGTCTTAGAGGTGACGACGAGGGTGATGATGAGGATGATGATGGTGTTGACCAAGTGTCGCGATCAAAAGGAAAGGAGCGGGAAAAGAAGTTCGTCGAGGGGAGCCTCGAGTGTGTTGCGATGATTGATGAGACGACCTTCATCAGTGGTGGTGACAGTGGGTGTGTATTCTTTCTTTATTCCTCAGTCGGGACCGCTGATGTCTTTTTGTTCAGGTCCATCTGTCTGTGGACAACTCTGAAAAAGAAGCCCGTCTTCACTCAGGCTATCGCTCATGGTTTCCATGAAACTCAATCAAGTACTGAAGGTCTCATTCGAACACCACGATGGGTCACCGCGCTTGCGAGTCTGCGATATTCGGACATCATAGCGTCGGGTAATGTCCTATTTCGAAATCCGCCCCTCTTCCAACCTAACCTTCACCTTTCAGGTTCATGGGATGGTGATGTGCGGTTATGGAAGCTCGACGCAAAACTCAAATCATTCTCTCTTGTCGGAACCATTCCGGCCCCAGGCGTCGTCAACTCTTTGCAGCTCATCACGCTGCCACGAGGAACCATGGAAGCTGCCTCATGGACGGGTGCTGTAGCTGTAGATGGTAAACAGAGTGGAAGGAGACCTAAAGTGGATCCAATCATGCTCATAGCGGGAATGGGGCAGGAACTTAGGTTTGGGAGGTGGTTGTCTGTTAAGGGGGATGGTGCGGTGAACGGGGCGTTGGTGGTAGCGCTCTCACCACGGACGTTAATCTAATCATCGTTTATTCTCGATTCCTCTACGTAGAATCTGGGAACACACCCCACAATTTGTGAATTAAACGCTATAGTGCGATGGTAGGATGTGAATGCACATTGAAAATTTTGATTTTGACCTCGGACCGGAAAATTGCCGGTCAACTGGCCTCAAAATTGTTTATGAATCCAACCTTCATCATCAAACGAGGTTGCCGCACCAAGCTACCAACATTTAATGTCAAGACACTTGGTTTGGCAGATTTATCGATACTCTTTACAGACTTTCCATCTTGCACTACCCTACGCAATGGCCTTTCCTTTTTCCTGATTCATAGCTCCACCCGGAGCCAACCTTCGTCTTGTAGCGGCTTATCCAGGGCATAAAATAATACTATCCGAACATAATGTACGTTTCTTGTGGAATCTTTTAAAAAAATTATTCGATAATCGATACCTCAGTTTTTGCTCTCAACGAAGATGTACAATCGAGGCATCAATTGGCAAAAATTACACAAAACAGCAGAATCTGTCCAAGTCTTTACCCATACTAACTGATGAAAGGAAAAAGGCTGTCCGTGTCTGCCGTGTATTTACAGAGTAGGGTGGGCTCTCCATTCTGCCCGATCACTGATTCTCCGTCGTGAGCAACATCCTCGATAGTGGAGGTTGACACCTTACCTTCCGGCCTCCGATAGCATAACCATCGTCCTCCACATCGGCTTTAACGTCCTTCAACTATACAAAGAGTGTTTGATCGATTCGTTGAAATTATTCAAGAGATGTTACAAACCTTGGCCTCACGTACCCAAACGGCACCTCCGAGACCTGATCCGTCGGCATATTCGGTATCAGGATCGACTTCCTTTACAGGTTTCTACGCAAGATATCAATGATACCTCCAACCTCTTTCAATACACAAACAAACTAACCTTGACTCCGCGCGCCCCGACTGCACCTTTGAGGCCTGTGCCATCAGCGTACTCGGTATCAAGATTGGCTTCCTTGACAGGCTTCTACGCAGCATGTGAGTGACTCGTCTAGCCCATTTCAATAAACGGAACGTCTTACCTTGAGTTCGCGGACCCAGACGGCGCCTCCAAGGCCTGTCCCATCGGCGTATTCCGTATCAGGATCGACTTCTTTCACAGGCTTCTACTCAACATATGAATATTCTGTTTGGCCCTAAATAAAGGAACTGACCTTGACTTCACGGACCCAAATGTAGCCGTCGGCATCCTTCTTGTTGGCATACTCTGTGTCAGGGTTGACTTCTTTCAACTATTTCCAATACCGAAGTGATCAGTAAGTCTGGTTTTTAACGGTAACTAGACGAACCTTGGCCTCCCGAACCCAAATACTGCCATTCTTCCCCTTGCCGTCGGCATACTTTTGATCAAACCCAACCTCAGGCTTTAACTGAAAGGAATATACGACTTGTATGCGTACTTTGATATCCCTGACGCATAGAAATTACAAACCTTGACCTCGCGAACCCAGGGATGGCCATTCTTCTCGCCCTCATACTTTTGATCAACCCCAACCTCAGGCTCTAATACCTTAAAGGAATATACGACTTGTAAGCATACTTTGATATCCCTGAAGCATAGAAATTACAAACCTTCGCCTCGCGAATCCACAAACCAGTGTTATTGTCCTTGCCGTCTCCATATTTTTGATCAACGCCAACCTCAGGCTTAACGAACTTGGAAAAACAAATGTAAGCTTTGTGCGCCGTTCAGTAGAATATAAAATCGGGTAGAGACCTTGGATTCCCGAACCCAATAACGACCACCTTGTCCGTTGTCGTATTCTAGATCTGCATTGGGCTCTTTTCCGAGTTTGACCTGGCATGGCGGTGAGAATGTTTCGACCATTGAAAAATATAATGACCTACTCCAGAAGGAGCACCTTCAACAAAGGAAATTATAGCAATGAAAGCGGTTGAGAAAGCGAGGTTGAACTTCATATTGAGAAAATTGGTATGGAGTGAGTGTTCAAAGTTCTTTCACCTTATATACAGACGGTCTTACACCGGAATTCCCCATTCTGTGTGAAATTAACTCACAGAATCAACGTATCGGTTGCTTGCGGTGGCGGAGCCTGGTAGATTAAAATGCAAGGTTTTTTTTTGGTTTTATGGACGACCGAGACGACCAAGATGCCCATGTTAACCAAGAGGAGCCCAATCTAGTAAGTCTTGGCACGGCTCTCACTTTACATTACAGCAGTGCAGCCTGTGCCCTCGGTCGAATTTCACCCCGCGGCCGTGTCCTCCGAGTTGCCCAAAATTTCACCATGATTTTCTCGCCACCCAACTGGTAATCCTAGGACAGCTGGCGATAGTACTTACCTGGGATCCCGTGGATCCTCCGGCGCCAAGTCGAGGGTGTATACGATCAACGTTGATGGCTTTGAGAGCAAACAAAAAGTTGAAGTTCTCGAGTAAGTACGACATTGAAATGCGTCCTGCAACACTGATCGCCGGAAGACTTCGATATTTCCACTTCATCCACCCTTCAATGCTCTCAACTCTCTATCTGACTCTGCCATATTACGATCTTGCATGCTCTTTGCAAGTTGAAGTCAAATTGAAGTATGTATGTATTCTGCATAACACAGCGAAATACAAAGAACATTAGGCTGTTTCACAGTAGCCCAACTTTGATCTCCCAACTTCAACAAAGTTGAAGAGAAAGTTAGCCAAATCTACCGTGAAACACCTTGAACATGAAGTTGAGCTGATTTGTGCTCCGAATCTTTTCCGAACACAGATTTTTACCTATTTTGGATATGCAAAGTTGGGCACAAAGTTGGGATCAAAGTTGGCTGCAAATTGGGCTCGGGACCACGATTTGCATCCCACTTTTACATGACTCATTATGGCTCAGCTTATTTTTCTTCAAGTTTCAGAAATTAAGGCAAACATTACCGATCTCGGCTGGACCGAATTGCCCAGTCATAGGATGTGGATGGCCTCCTCGGCAAATCGTCTGCGGTGCACTTCGGTGCCTGATCTCTATCACGTCAAAGGGAAGCGCCCATAGCGGACTGATTAAGAGGCTCAGAATGCCCCACAGCCTGTTTAAACATCTCCCCCCGACACCCATCTTGTTAGGACGATACTCATGGGCAACGAATCCGCGAAGTATCTTCCCTTGACCTCACCACTGCTCCCACCTGACGATTCAGAAGCATGTGAGCAAGGCAGCTACGGAGTTGATCGCTCCAAGAATAATACCCGGCACATACTCGCAACGCGTGAAAAAATTCTGATTATTATCATCGTTCTGCAGACAATCGCCCTCATCGTCGCCATGTACAACAGAGGTCGTGGTAGCAGCGCTATACCATGTCGGTGCCCGTCCACCGACGGGATGCTCTTGTACTGTGAGTTACTGTGGAATTTCTATGAGATCAATCTTCACATTTTTTGAAGCGCCTGCGCAATCAGCAGTTGAATACGAAATCAAGTCATTCACGCCTGGAAGAGAACACAAGACTATCTATCAGGGGGCTTCGAAGGAAGTTGACCGCGCTTGGGGAGAGCTTTACAATCGTAAGTCTTGATCTCCGCCAAAAACAAAGGCAGAAGGTCATGATGGGTTTAGATACTATCTTGAAAATCCCGAAAAGCGAGGCTGCACTTCTTCCCAATAAGACGTACCCCATCAAACACGAGCCCGGTTACTACCTCGCTGGACTTGATGTCTTCCACCAGCTTCACTGCCTGGTACGCCGACAGATCTATTTTTTTTTATCAACCTCTAATTCATATTTTCTCCTTGTCGTTGAATAAAGAATAACATTCGGCGAGCGCTACATCACGACTACTACGCCAATGACACTGATCTAGACGAAGAGCATGTATCGCACTGTGTTGACACTATTCGGCAATCTCTAATGTGAGCATTCCTACGTTTGTGATAGCCGAAAACCCCCACGAAATTCGTCATTCAGGTGTAGCGCCGATATATCTGTGAACGTCTGGCAATGGAGTGACTCATACAAGGCGGTAGTTGGATATAGCACGCAGGCACACACATGCAGGAATTTCGACAAGTTGCGGGACTGGGCACGAGAACATCGAATTCATGAGTGGATTGATCCTTTGGAATATGTAGAAGACGACCTACCAACCCCGGCTATTATTAGCTGAACCGTAGACGAAACGGATCCTCCTTCGTTCGAAGTTGACATTTTGATTTCCAAAGGTCTTCCATAATATGACATTAAGTATTAGTTTAGGCCAATATCTCTATGTAGCATTCCAAGCTTGAAGCGTCCGCAATACTTGGTCGTGGTGAGTTGGTGATGTCAAGGCAATGCCGTGTTTCTGTTTCAATGACTTCTTGATGGAAAACATACCCTAGTGTTTTCGTCAAAAACCGCTGATTTAGTTCCGATATTAAAACAAACCTGTGAGGTAAACCTGGATGAAAAGAGACATACGTGGTCAACTAATTGGTCCCGAAAATCATCCAGTCAGCGTCGAATTTTCCGAAGACGGAAATAGCGGCAAATTGTGAATCGGTTGGGTGGAGTGAAGAGTCCGAGTGATGCGTGATCGTGACTGCAATTTGTCTGACTTCAATGTAGAGATAAGCGGCAAGATGAAGATAGACAAAAGGAGGGGTATCCTCGTGTCCTTTATCAAAGGCAAGTCGTCGTGAGGAGCGAGAAGGATGTGTAGATTGGGAAATGAATGTCCTCTTTTTACAATTACACTTGGCTGTGATCAGTGACAGATCCAAGTTGATCTCGGATCCATGAGACTGACGGAACAACGAAGGTGTCGGAGTGCGAGAGGTTGTTTAAACTGAAGACCTCACGGCTTTCTGTGACGTAGTGTCTTTTTTTCTTCTGGTGTTCACTGTTCAATGACACACTAAATGCAAACCATTCATTGCCCATTCGAATGTAAGTACTTCTAACATTCATGGCTGAGCAGGCCACACGGGAGACCTCTATAGCTAGGCGTATTGGGAGGTGTAACAAATGGCGAGTGCCAGATGGGCCGTTAAGGAGGATCCCTCGCCAGATGGTTGCGAGAGAAGTTAATCCTTGCCACTGCACCATTTCGATCGATTCGTCCATCACGCGTCACAGGGGCGGGGTATACGAACAACAACACACCCCCCAAATCGGGTCAGCGACACATTGGGTAATAGAGCGACACATGAGCTAAATCACCGACACACTGGTGTGATCCTCCTGTTCAGTGTGTCGATTTTACATATGTTCAACACACCCGAATGTGGCAAGGGGTTGGCCAGATAGTCTGGCATCCCCAGACTTCGGTTCAATATTTTTTTTTGTGTCCTTTTGTACTCGGGTAAATGGCAGTGTAATTTGTATTTATTATCTACAAGAAAAATGTTTCTATGGGAAGGTATACCTACTATGTAGAAGTAAATAGCCCCTTGCTATTCAAAAGTCCGCGATCCCCGCACCACCCTGGATGTCCAAGCTCCATACCTCTACCCGATACTAAGTCCTCGACATCTCCGCGCTGATAGTGAGCCGTGGTGTATGTTGTCAGCGCATCTGGTTGGCAGGCTGGTGCTCATGTCGTGGCTCGCTTCATGGACGTGGACGTAGTCGCGGTTCTCGCGTTCGGGTGGTGTTCGCCTTTGGTTCACGGTCACATTTCGTCTGGCATCCGAGTTTGCATGGGGGTTCGTGTTTGGGCTCGCATATGGGTGGTGTTCGTGGTCGCATTCGGGGTAGCCATCGTAGATATGGGGGTTCATAGTTGCGGTCAGAGGCGTGGTGGCGCCTGTCGACAAGGACCTGCTGAGGGTGCTTGTGGGACTGCAAGAAGGAGAGCGAGGGGTAGCGTACCTTGAATCCCACCTAGCCGGCTATTGTTAACCTGGGGGGTGCCGGTGAGGCCTTGAGGTCGCGGGATGGGCGACCAACGGACGATGGTGGTGATCAAGAAAGAGGGATATGTGACGTGTGACATCGCATCGACTTTACCAGTGTGTCGGACTTTCTCATCCACGACTCACTGTCTGTGGAAGTGTCGACCATCTACTCGTGTGTCGTTCTTCTCCTTTTGGGGAGTGTGACGGACTACGTATATCCCCTCACAGGGGCCTCCAATGGCTGAAGACTTTTTGTGAATATAAAAAACGGTCAAAAAAGGCTTTTTTAAAAATATTTATGGGTGTGCATACTAAAATTTGAGGAATTTGACTGGGTGCCGTCTCAGATCTTGCTCAGATCTCAATCCGAATCCGATTCATTATAATCTTGGCTATTAGTATCACTTTACAGTCGAACCTCTCTTAACCCATACCTCTGAAAACCCATAACCTCTCAAACCCCATAGCATTTTCGGTCCACCAAGTTGGTTCGCAGGGAAATGCATAGCATAACCCATAAACCTCCCATACCACATACCCCATACCCCTCCTGAACCAAAACCCATAGGTTTTTCCTCATGTAGACCCTTTAATTGGTGGCTATGGTGCACGTCACCTAGCCGCCGCTACTTTGGACAGCGGCCAAATCAGCTGAGAATTTTTTTTTTTTTTGCAACACTCCTGTGGGCACCGCAGGCAAAATTTTTATATTTACTTCAAAGTCAAAAGATGCATTGACACAGTTTTTGGACAATTTCGAGGTGCACATCTCAGGGAAATATTATACATCAGAATTTAATTAGAGCTAAGTGCAGCATATGAAGGGAATATTTCTATTGGTTTAATATTATTCCCAGTCAGGAATGGGTGACATGACCTCAGATCCGTTGTGCATCTTCTGGAGACCAGAACATACTGAGGCAGATATATCATTTTTGGGTAATATTATGTCAGCTGTCCAAATCAGGTTCATAGAATTTTGTAACTCCCTCAATTTTGAATATTTTTCCAAACTGTTTAACAGTTTCTTTCTTTCAATCAAATGCATCACTTTTGTAAAAGGAATAAGGAAAGGGGTGAGATCTGGGCCACCAATATCTGAGGTGACGTGCACCATAGATACACCATTTTGGGACAGTATTACGTAAGCTGGCCAAATCGGGTTCATGAACTTTTATAACTTCCTCAATTTTGAATATTTTGCCAATCCGTCTAACAGTTTTTTTCTTTTAATCAAATGCATCACTTCTGTAAAAGGAATAAGGAAAGGGGTGAGATCTGCACCGTCAATATACTTTGTACAAAAGTAGCGGTGTTTAGGTGACGTGCACCATAAATATTTAGTTTACTGGGTGCACACTTGCATGCACCCCTCCTAGTTATTCAGGTGCCCGTTGAGTAGCTCAAAATTGAATAAAACATGATTTTCTTCTCCTAAAACATTCCCCCTCTGCCTCCCGATCCACTTGACATCATTAGAAAAGGCTGAGCTAAGCTCACGACATCAGTGGGGACTTGAAGTGATGCTCTGAAGGCAACACCCATTGAGCCTCAGTCTAGGCATGACGTGACATATATGATTGGTGAATACATCAACGACATCAATGATCCCAATGTACGTAAAATTGAAGCTCTGTTGAGCTCACTGAATAGAAAACTCTGGCTTGAACAGATCGGGGATTTGAGAAATACAACAATAATTGATTTTTTTATACCTCATAACTACTTACTTCAATCTATGTGCTACATTTTTTAAACCATTTTTGCGATTTTTTCTCGATTTTTAGAATCCACTTTTTACCAAACCTCTATTAGCCCATAACCTCTCATAACCCATAGCTCGGGCTGTCCACCAAGGGGTATGGGTTAAGAGAGGTTCGACTGTACTTGTATGGGTTGGCTGTTTCTTGGCGTTTCCCACGACCCCTTGAGCTCCGAGTCATCATCTTCCATGTTACCGTCTACACCCTAAATTATTGTAACGTTGTCCTCGTTCAACCCCTCAGCATCTGCGTTTGAGGATATTCCTCCCTCCTCAGTTGAGATGAACCCCTCAGGAATGCTTCTGCCACAACTTCGGCCGAAATTTAGACCTTGTCCCGAGTCACACCAACATTGGATGTGGTCAAAATTTCGTCCATCTGGTCACAGATTACACCCTCGGACGAATCGATCGAAATGGTACAGTACCACAAGTCGGAGTGCTGCCTAACTTAGAAAGCTTTTGCAACAACGATAAACTGAGGGCCGACTAGGGGGGGGGGATGGCACCGTGGTATCAAGGATACCTGCCCCCGACCTTCGCCTATGTCGATAGGGATAAGGGTCGACGAATCCGTTACTAACTTCTTGATTCCAGGCTTTGTCTCGGATACATCATGATACGGCGAGGCATTTGAGTTCCCTCTAGGAAAATTGCGGCATCAGTTTACAGACCAGCGCCCAGTGCTGCATTGGTCCATTAGGGAGATCAATTCTTGTTTATCCGGTGTCCATGAATGCGAAAATACGGGGATGGTATGGGCGCAGCTTGCAACTGCAGATGTCGAAGAGAAAGTTCCCCTTTTGAACTTGCATATTGTTGCCTATCACTGTCACCTATCATCAGCTCTGGGTCCGCTGACCATGTGTCATAATATCTTCCAGGGAACGTCGTTCGGAATTCAATGTCTTTTTTCTGCGGTCCCCTGTTTCCAAAATCACTCAAGCAGCGATCTTTCGAGTCTCGTTCGGGTCAACAACGGAATACACAAGCGTTTCTACCTTTGTATGCGCAGGCCCCAGGGCGCCAAGGGCTTTACAATTACTACAATGAGCTTTGAGTGTTTGAAATGTGCACCCATATCCTTGGTACGACGCGTGGGAATTAACCTCTACCATGTTGAGGTCAATTGAACAAACACTCAAACTCAGACCATCATCGATATATCTCTGGGTTTTTTCAAACTTGCCAGCCAGGTTTTTTGGGGTCTACCTGCGCCTTCGCCTTAACTTTCGAAACCACCACGTTATTTCGTCTGGGGTTTGCTTCAGCTTCCGGTAGAATTGTAGCACCGATGCAAGGCACGACTTTTCCAAGCTTTTCCACCATTCCAGCAGTCAGATAACGGTTTCTAAACGTCGTTGGGCGCTGTGATATAGTCCTGAAATCTGTCAATGACCAATTTGGATCAACTCTGCGATCCTGCAGGAGGACTGGTTCGTGCCTACTTCAATTTCCAGATGTTTGAGTTTCTCAGCGGTGTCGTTGTCTTTCATCTGACCACCGCCCGTCGTTCTTTCTGTCTTGGAAAAGTGCCTTAAGGAGAACCATGCGACTATAAAGCCTGGCGCGCTATGGCTTCCCAACCAACCTCCAATCCGTCTCAAAATGAGCAATGTACCTTCCCTTGCCTCGCTTGTTGCCCAGATGGCTGGGCCAATTCCTGCTACCACCAGTGCTGCTGCTGCCGTTAGTTCCCCTCCTGTTTCGACTGTCTCCGTTCCGGTCAATGCCCAGCCTGCCTCCCCTGCCTCCCTTGTCGTCAATGCCCCTCCTGCCTCCACTGTTACCGTTGTCGGCGACGTCCCCCCTGCATCCCCTGCATCGGACGAGGTCAGCCAGCCTCCACGTGAAGAATGGTTTAGGTACACTTGTGCTGAAGTCGCCGTGGACAAAGGCGGTGCGGAAACCATGAGATCTACGCCTGACCACCTAGGCCTGACTGTTCAGAGGGCTGTTATTACGACATCCAGCAACTTGTGGGACAACGACATCGTGAGTCTCCATTTCATCGTTTTCACCAGCACAAATAATGGCTTTTCGCGCAGACCCTCACTTACGGCTTTGTGACCGGAACACCCAATCAGCGAGCCAAGGTCTCCAATGTCATTACGGAGTGGACAAAGTATGCAAATATCAAGTTCGCTCAACTGGATTCCCCCCAGTCTGCCAATATCCGTATCACCTTTGACCGAACTTCTGGTTCTTGGGCGTATGTTGCAAAGGAAATTAATAGAGTTGCCCAGTCACTTCCGACAATGAACTTGGGCTGGTTAGAGGATACTCCAGTTGCTAA
Organism: Laccaria amethystina LaAM-08-1; assembly: GCA_000827195.1. NCBI lineage: Eukaryota > Fungi > Basidiomycota > Agaricomycetes > Agaricales > Hydnangiaceae > Laccaria > Laccaria amethystina. The sequence continues at coordinate 24,211 of KN838672.1, forward strand.
TACTACTGCGGACGAGAGAGGCGTCATACTTCACGAATTTGGTCATGTTTTGGGCTTGATGCATGAGCATCAATCTCCCCTACGTGGTGGCGTGATCCATTTGGAGCCTGAGGGTAAGTCCCATCCACGCGCTCTTTTGAAGTTGGCATTCTCATTCTTTCCAAAGCGGTTATCGATTATTACAGGATCACTCAAGGATGGACAAGGCAAGACGTTATTAATCAAATTCTCAACGTTTATGAGTTGAAGGACGTCTCCAATTTCTCTGAGCTCGATCTAAAATCCATCATGATGTCAGTCTCATCGTGATCTCTTTTGATCGATACTCATGTTTTCATGATCAGGTACTTTATGCCAGCGGCAATGAATAAGGAGGGCATTGAGGTCAAACCTAATAATGTGCTTTCTGACATCGACAAGGCATATGTGACAATCAACTACCCTTATCCCATCGGAACTCCTCTTCTTGACCCGGTATGGACGTTTGAATACGCCCTAGGGGTTGCTGGCGTTGATGGCAGTGCCAGAGACCGGATTCTTCAAGAGTACCGAAATTCAAATTGGCCCGAGGTTAGATATCAGTTCACAAATTGGTGCATCACCGCTCGTGCTGCTCGGGCAGAACGTCTAAACAGTGTGTCTAGCGGTGGTGCAGACACCGTGGGTAATCCCAGCCACGGAGTGAAGCCCGAAGACGACGTTGTACTTGACTGGTGCGCTTCCCAAATCGGTGACGGCGATTTTGGTAAGGGTGCTGCTCACGGTGTTGCCACGGTCAACAAGGAGTTGTGGCTCCCCGGCGATGCCATCACATACTCTTTCATCCAAGGTACTGGAGATGCCACGCCGTATCGTCAGAAACGCATTGCCGATACCTTCAAGTACTACGCGGGTATTACGAACCTCAGCTTCACTGCCATTCCTTTCGACCCGGTCAAAGCCTCGGGCGATATACGTATCTATTTTGGAGAAATTCCAGGAGGCGCGTATACGGGGTGGTCTGCCCTTGGCAGGGGATCCATTACGTATCGCCAGAGTCAAGATGATATTACATTAGTAGGCGGATCAGTGGAATCCTCGATGGTTCTTAGCAAAGTTATCCCGAAAACCGCAGCTGAAGCGCAGGATGAACGAGTGAAGCGGGTTGAGGAGAGAACGCTTTACCATGAAATTGGCCACGCTCTTGGCCTCAAGCATGAACATGTATCCCCGTTCACAGAAACGACAGATCAACCAGATACAGCGGTGTCCGTTGCGACCCCGTTTGACAAGAAATCGGTCATGTTGTACGCGGGTAGGGAGCTCAAGACTACGAGTGCTTGGGATTCGCTCAAGAACTTCTTCAACTTACGTTCGACGGATTATAACCACGTTCCCTCGACAATGGACCAGGCCTTTATTGGGGTGAATTCCACGTAGAATTTTTGTATGAATATATCTGACTTTATTCCCAGGTTCTCTATCCTTTTCCTGAAGGACACGTCAAGGACCACTTTAAGGCAAACATCGACAATTTGGGTCTGTCAGATCGCTTTGCAAGTTACGCCGTGCAGCGAAACACTGCCTTTTCTTATTTTGGTCAGCCGGAATTTGCAGTGCAGATCGCTGCGCTACGAAATATGATCAAAGTTGATCTGGCACAACTCGCTGGAAGTCGTGGGACTACTGCTGCACCTAGTGCTGCGAGAGGAGTGAATGCAGACGTAGAACAACCACCATTGAGGGCTCGAGGAGCCGCTCCGCCGCCGGGACCAACGAGTGGGCCGTTCATCGACATTCTTGTCGGTAAAATCACCGAATTGTTTGCGCCCAGCTCGGGTCAGATTTTTGCGCTTCAATTCCCAGGCCGATTTTTGGCTAAAGAGCAGTATGCTTGGGATAGCTCTAGCGCTGGCATCTATGGCCCGTTTGTCAAGCCAACGGTCGTTAACGAGAGCGAATTTAGGTTGACCGACCAACTGTACAACGTTGGAAACGTTATCGGCGCTCCTAACGGGATCAACTTGTCAATTGTTTACGAGCAATGTCTAAACAACCTGGTGCCCGGTATCCAGCCATCGGCCATTTCTTTCGCGAAACAGCAAGATCAGATCCGTAAATGGCTCTTGAGGGACGTACCTGCGACTGGCTGGGTTAAGGACCTTATAGCCTCCCAGCACACTCCGCCTCCGCCCGTGACCGCGGCTGCGGCTGGGGGACCCGTTGCCGCTCGAGCCCTCAACGCTGGCAAAACTAGCGGGGCCGCCTCCTCTTCTGTCGACACGCCAAAGCCTGCCTTTGCAGTTGCCAACAAGCTCACTGACGACAACAAGGTCAATCGTATGGAGCTTGCTGATGCGCTCATGACAGAGTACCTGACGGCGCAGCAAGCCTGGGAGCTTGAACGCGACGAGATGATTAAGAGCGCCAAGGGCGATGCTTTGGAGGATGTCACTCGTCGGCTTGCCCATATTACCCCTATTCGTGAAGCTCAACTCGCATCAAAGTACGGCGATGCTGTTGTTCGCGGTTACTCGCATACGATTCGACAATATCTTGGTTATATGGATGTCAAGAGTGCCTCCGAATTCCTGCAGGACGCTAAGGATGCCCTTCGCCAGTCCGCCTCCAGCTCCTTGGACGGAAGCTTGAAGGTTTATCCTGTTCAGATGCAACCCATTGACTGGTACCAAAGCCTTGACACTAATTTCACCATGGAGGATCTCACCGCGGACCCCGACTTGATTGAACAACAAATCGATGCCAAATCGAAAGCGCTTGACGTTCTCCAATCACGCCTTGCCGTCATACAGCACAGCCCCACGACTGATCTCAAGGACCTGCAGGACAAGCTTGACGCAGCAGAGTCGGCTTACGACAAAGCTCAAGCTGAGCTGTCGACCACTTACACAAGCAACGTTATCTCACTTGCCCAGACTTGCATCAACGCCAACAATGAGTTCGTCATGGCCGATTTTACCAAAGCGGCCAAGGCTGCCAGGATTGCCGATGCTGCTTTTACCAACATTCAAGATGGAATGGGCAAAGTCACCGCAGCCCAGCTCTCTGTTACTCAAGCTTCTCGTGCATATACTCGTCTCCTGTCTGCGAAGGTCCTTGCTGAGGCGACCGACACCACAAATGAGACGATTTTGATCACCACCCAGATTACCTCACTTAACAAGGACATTGCCGAACTCACCGCCCGTGTAAAGGCGTTGCGATACAAGGACAATGCTACCACGGCGGTTCCTGCTCCGACTAACCTGACGGCAATGGGCAGCGCGAAGATTGCCTCCATCAAAGATGTCGATATTCTTCCTCCGGAAAAGACATCGGGCGGCAGCAGGTGGCAAGAATTCCTCATGAACCACACTGTCACGAACACATTCTCCACGAGTAGCCAGTCTAGTCAGGCCAACACCTCCAAATCGGATTGCAATTTCTTCTTTGGTTCCTACCACAGTGAATCCTCCTCCGCGAGTTCAGCCTCTAGTTCCCTCTCAGCAAACTCGTCAATTACGGTTCAGATTGGCTTCCGGGCCACCTTGGTAACTGTCGACCGTTCAGGCTGGTTCCAACCTCAGTTTTTCAAGCAATCGAACGGTTTCTACCACATCGACGACAACGTTTCTTGGTCCAAGTGGCCTGCGAATATTAAAACTATCGATGACTTGAGAACCAAGGGTGCAAGTACTGGTGCTTTTGATGCTATTAACAAGTATCTCTTTCCCACATATCCAGCCGGTTTCCTCTTCTGCAAGGTTGGTTTTTTTTATTCTATCACCTCACTATCCTTTGCTAAATCATGCGTAGGACATTACTATCAAGGTCGCGCAATCAACGACTGACGTTGATTCCAAGGGTTCGGCCTATGAAAACGCTTCTGCATCTTCAGGTGGCATTCTCTGCTGGTCCACCAGCTCAACTCACCAGGACCAAGGGTCCAGCAAATCGTATTCCTATACGCAAGCCAATGACGGTTTTATTATTCGCATTCCAGGTCCCCAGGTAATTGCCCACCTTCGTATCCCTCTTGTTAGCGCTGACGTCTCTTGCATAGATCATGGGGTACATGATGCAGTTTACCGATCCGGACGTGACTCAGCCACTCCCTGACCAGCTTCCCGACGGATTCCTCATTCCCGACGACGAATTTGATGCTACAGTGAATAGACCCACGGCGGCTTCTCATACCGTCGCGGCTCCCACGACCACGACCACGACCAGCACCAAAACTGCCGACCCAACGACATTTGACACTGCTACCCCTGCTGCTAGCAAAGTTCTGGCCTAGTGATGCTTCTTGGTGTATCTTTTGTCACTGTACAATAATTTTCTATGTAGTTGTAACCATGCCCTGATGACGTGATGAGTTCGGTCCGTGACGCGTCTGTCACCGATATTTGAAGCAATATTGAAGCAATAATGAAGGTTTGGAGTGTACCACCATGTCCTCGTCAGATTCTTCTACTTCATCAGCCCCCACACTTGTACCTTTACCTCCCCGCCAAGAAACCCCCACCAGGCTCCAAAAACCGCCTGTGTGGCCCCTCACAGCCCACTCGGGCGTGTCTACTCCCATAACGGCAAAGTGCGATCGAGTTGGGCGGGAAAACGGCATTTGCTGCAAGGAACTCATCACTGAGCAACGTACTCTCATAGACCCCGATGTTGTGCGGGATGTGTACGTTTTTTTTCACACTCCAAATGGGTTTTGGCGAGCTCTCAAACGCGAAACTTGATAGTGTTATTGGACTCTCAGACGGCCTCACAGTCCCGTTTGCGCTTGCGGCTGGACTTTCTTCTCTAGGGGAATCAAAACTCGTTGTGCTCGGCGGCATTGCTGAGCTGATTGCGGGCGCTATATCTATGGGTATAGGCGGCTTCCTTGCCTCGCAGGCTGAGCGCGACCACTACCGCTACCTCCATCACCAAACGGCGGAACGCGTGTTGAAGAGCTGCGCTGGTGAGATGGAGCGCGAGGTTGCTGAGGTGCTTGGACCGGTTGGTGTTGATGGTAGGACGTGCCGGTCTGTGGCGTCGTGTCTTAGAGAGGTTGAGGTGAATGATGAAGGGTTTGTTACTCGGAGTTCGGGGAGCGACGTCGAAGCCTCGAGGTTGAGGTGGAGCAAGGATGTTGGTTTGACTGCTTTCTTGCTCAAGTTTGGTCAAGGCCTGGGTACGATACTCTTTTTCACATCAAAAACGCTCTGAGCTGATGTGCGATTCGTAGAGGAGATCCCGGACCGCCGCATGTACGTCTCAGCACTTACCATTGGAATGGGATACCTCGTTGGCGGTGTGATTCCCCTGTTGCCCTACTTCTTCATTCCCCGCGCGCATATAGCACTCATCTACTCGTGCATTATCACTGGTATCGTTCTCCTCATCTTTGGAGCTGTCAAGGCCCGGGTAACGGGTGCTGGTACCGGGGCTGGTGGGTACGTTTGGGGCGCAGTTACCACACTTATGGTCGGAGGTATCGCGGCTGGTGCGGCGTTCGGCATTGTCAAGGCACTGGAAGGAGGACCCGATTAACCTTTAGATTGGCACCTACTTTTGTTTTGGTGCCTTCCTCTTTCATTGTCAGCTGAGCTTTGGATTCTCTTTGGGTACTTACCGTTCATGATCACCTGGTTATGCGATGTAACGTCGTTTTCTCCGCCTTATCGGTGCAGTCCTTCCTTAACTTAGATTTTGTCTTCCACCTGGGAAGGAAGAGGGGGAAGTATATGTAGTCACTACTTTATGTTCAGACAATATATGATAATTCATCCGCGCAATAAAGAAAACTTTTTGAGACTAAGATTTGGTGGGAAAAGTGTAGGATTCCGGGTAGTTGACTGTCCCAGAGAGACTCGAACTCTCGATCTTCCGATGCTACTGTTCAGAATAACAGTCGGACGCCGTAACCAACTAAGCCATGGGACATTAACAATCTCTCCTCTAATGAGCACTAAGACAGGCTCTACCACATCCTTTCCGTCGGTCCGAAGTTGCCGGATATGCACGTTTTTAAGTTCAAGCCTTGAACTCCATGAACTAAATGCTAGAGCCGGTACGAACGTACATCTACGACCGCCGGAAAGGCCTATCTATAATAGCGTTCTGTGTTGGTGGGCTTTATATCGCAAAACGATACTTCAATGACAGGCTGGAGGAGGTCAAAGATGGCATGGAGCAGGAGAGAAGCGCGCGAGAGAGGTATGTGCTCAGGTTTATTCTGAACTATGGTTGAGGCGCTAATGAAGCGGTAGTTTGAAGCGAAGGTTCGCGCAGACGCAGGAAGATGTGTCGTATACGGTCCTTGCTCTCATTCCAGCCCTTGCGGAACAGATTGTCGAGGGCATGGATATCGAGGCGTTGACTCGAGAATTACAAGCTCGGTCGAGGGCACGGCAAGGGGGGCTAATACGGCGCCCGCCGTCGAGTGTTGCTTCGAGCAGTGATGTTGTTCTCCGCGTCGATCAAGAACTGCAGGAAACGCGCTCGGATGCTGGGTCCGTGGTGGTTGATGAGGACCAGCGGGATATGGCTTCGAGTATGACGAGCTGGATCGAGGCGTCGTCTTCTTCCATTGTGGTTACGGAGTCGTCGTCTTCTCCGCCCGGACACCACTTGCTTGCTGCGTCGTCTGAGTCGATAACTGAAGTTCGGTTGTCGCCGGGGGTTTTGACGAATGATTCTTCTGTGGACGATTCGGAATTGGTGCGTCTTTCTTACTGTATGGTTCGAAACGAGGGCTGATGCTGGACATTTTATTTTAGTCGGACAGTATGATCAGCGCTTCGGACTTTAGTGACCCAAGGACCAAAACTGAGCTATGGAATGAAGTCAAAATTCTCAGTACGCCTTTTTTTGTTGGTACTTTTCTTGTTTACAATATTCTTTTTGCAGCCTTCACGCGTACGCTAACGGCGCTTTACTCGACAACACTATTGACCCTACTTACTACTATCCAACTTACTATCCTCGCTCACACAAAGTATGTGCACTCGGTGTTGCAGCAGGAACGGTCAGAGCGTCTAAGGAAAAGGTTAGCTGCAGAGTTGACAATGAGCAATATTTTACTGGGGGGTGGGAGGGCGTTAGAGGATTTGATGGGTGGGACTGAGATGGAGAGGGAAGGGGAGGAAGGGGGGGCTAGTGAAGAGGTTGAGAGTAAGTATTTGACGCTAAGTTGGTGGTTGTTGCATGTCGGGTGGAAGGATGTGGGTGAGAGGGTGAGGAGGGGTGTAGAAGAGGCTTTTGATGGGTGAGCGGCTTGCTTTTCTCGAGAGAGAGAGATGGACTGCTAATTATCGTGCAGGGTGTCGCTGAAAAGCAAGCTTGCGGCAAAGGACTTACACCGGCTGCTTAGTGATGTGCGGAAGAAGGTAGAGCGGGAGGTCACATTTGACGGCAGTGACCGACGGACGAGGTACGTTGATTTTCAGGTGAAATTTTATTTCCCTCATGATACCGATCTAGTTTCGTATCAGTCCTCTTCCCACCGACACCTGAAACGATCCAACATGTATTGATCCAAGGTGGTTTCCAGCAAACGCGGATAGATTATGAAGACTCGGCGTTTACCGTCCTCCTTGAAGAGACACGCTCCGTGTTAGCGTCTTCTGACTTCTCATTGGTTCTCCAGACGTGTTTAGATCAGGCTGCGCAGACGCTGTTTGCTCATCTGGAGTCAAAAGTGTTCGTGGACAGTGCGAGTTCCCAGGAGGATGTCAGAATTAGGTTGGCAGGATTGTTACCAGGCCTTGCTGGGTGGAGTTTGGAGGCGATGAGGGGTGTTCCTAACGAGTTGGTACATGTAAGTGCTTTTTTGCAGATGTTTGGAGTGAGGGCTGAATGGTTGTAGGGCTTGTTGAATTTGGGAGAGGTCAAGGCCCTCACTGCGATTGTGTTTTCAAGATTTGAGGAGAAGTACCGATAAGTAAAGGAGAGATATAAATATACCCTATAGTAATTATATCTGGCGTATGTACAGCAAAGTAATAAGCCTGGTGGCTGTGGGTTTTTGTCGGGGTCGCTAAGAATAAGCAAGACTTAGGTCAGGGTGCAATGCCGCAGGCGCGTGGCGGTGTCACCTGTATAAGAGGAGTTGAGTATTAATCGCTTCTCGGATCCACAACCACACCTTCCACACCTCCGTCCGCGCCATGGGGACTACCCAAAGCCAGCCCAAGGCAGACAACAGCAAGATTGACCGGCTCAAGCGGTACTCCCGTGCTGATAAGCTTGCAGCAGCGTTCGCTGGCAAGTCTTCAAAGAATTCAGTTGCTAGTAGCGTACAGCAAGAGGAGATACGTGTGACAGCTGAACAAAGAGCTGTTGATGATGATACTGAGAGTCGAAAGGGGACTTCAGGACATGGGCAGCAGGGAGCGGTTGAGGAGGACCATCGCGTGCTGTACCAGACAGGACATGACTTGAAAGTACCTGCAAGTGGCTGTGTCCATTATCCCTCTTATCCTCAACCAACCGTCCAACAGCCTCCCATTCCCTCCCGTAATCAGTACACCATGCCTACCACAGTCCCATGCCAGGTAGGTCATCTTCACCTTTACTTTCTTATATTTGCTGATTTTCCCGCCAGTATCGCACGGGGAAGACGTTGGGCAGTGGGACCTACGCCATCGTCAAGGAGGCGATCCACATCCAAACCGGCAAATATTATGCTTGCAAAGTTATCAACAAGAAGTTGATGGAGGGTAGAGAACACATGGTGTGTCCATTCTCCTCTCAACATCCATCGATGAACTAACCGTTTTCTTCACACAGGTCCGTAACGAAATCGCAGTACTCAAGAAGATATCCAGCGGTCATCGCAACATCGTCACGCTCCATGATTATTTCGAGGTTGGTTATGCCGCGCGACTTGCAGAGATCTACATGCTGATTTTGTTACCGCAAGACATCACACAATCTCTATCTCTGCTTTGATCTCTGCACGGGCGGCGAGCTCTTTGATCGGATATGTGCAAAGGGGAACTATTACGAGGCGTACGTCTACCGTTTCCGCTCGTGCTGATAAATATCTGACACATCGCGCCCAGCGATGCTGCCGATCTGGTTCGGACTATCATGAAGGCAGTCCAATACCTCCATGATCAGGGTATCGTCCATCGAGGTCTGGTGACTTCGTTTTCTCCAATTGTAGTATCTGATTAGGTTTTAGACCTAAAGCCGGAGAACTTGCTCTTCCGAACGCAGGCTGAAGAGGCCGATGTTATGATTGCCGATTTTGGGTTGAGCAGGATTATGGAGACGGAAAAGTTGACCTTGTTGACTGAGATTTGTGGGACGCCAGGGGTGGGTGTTTGTGTCCTGATTTTCTATTCATTTACCTGAACGCGATGATAGTATATGGCTCCAGAGATCTTCAAAAAGAGTACGTTTCTCCCTTTCGTGGTCGACTGCCGATCTAATTAGATTTTAGCTGGACACAGCAAGCCGGTGGATATCTGGGCGATGGGTGTCATCACTTATTTCCTTCTGGCGGGGTACACCCCATTCGACCGTGACTCGCAACAGCAGGAAATGGAGGCGATCATCGCGGGCGACTATAAATTCGAGCCTGTGGAGTACTGGGATGGCGTTTCGGACACTGCAAAGGACTTTGTGAAGCAGTGTTTAACGATTGATCCCGTGAACAGGCCGACGGCGGCTGGGTGCTTGAAGCACAAGGTGCGTTTTCCCTTTGGGTGTGCGGGTGAATATCGGACGACTGATGGATTGGACTCTAGTGGCTGGCAGATGCTGAGCCGCACTTCGTGCCGAGAGCGGATGGCGAACCGACGGATCTCCTGCCCAACGTGAAGAAGGCATTCAACGCCAAGCAGTTGTGGCGAAAGGCGGCGTTCAGCATCAAGGCGATGAATAGGATGGCTTCTTTGGCCCATTCTCACCCAGAGGCTGCTTTGATCAGGGAGAACCTTTACAAGTACAAGGAGGAGTCTGCGAGGGTACGTTTTTGGCTTTGGATCATTTTGTATCGGTGCTTACGTCTTGGTGTACAGGAAGTCATGGAGGATGCGTCCATCACGTACATGCAACAACACTCTGCAGACGAGGTCGAGAAGGCGAAGAAGACGGACGATATTTCGGTGGACTCGGCTACTGATCTTGGGAGCAAGCTGGCGAAAGCGAGCTTGGATGAGAAGGCTAAGCGGAACTGATGTTAAACTGGGATCTGAGGATGGACAGATTTATTATTTTCATTGGAGATTTTTGTGTATAAAAAGTTATCAGTTGCTTCTAACTATGTTTTATAATGTCCAAATATTTGATGCTGTCTTCAACACGATTCCGGTCATGGCGCATTTCAAGGCGGACTTTGGGCACACTGGCTCCTTTCGCGAAAAATGTTGTCAACATTGTAGAGGTGGGCGCCAGAGATGGGTTGCAGAACGAGAAGGGCGCCATCATACCCGTGGAGACAAAGGTCGAGCTCATTAACCGCCTCGCCCGCGCTGGGGTGACCAACCTCGAAGCTGGGAGCTTTGTCAGTCCAAAGTGGGTTCCACAGGTAGGTACATTATACGACCCAAGGAGTATGCTCATGTGTACTATAGATGGGGGGCACCGCAGACGTGCTCAAAGGGATTGACCACCTCCCTGGCGTGCATTACTCTGTGCTCATACCGAACCAGCGAGGTCTTGATGATCTATTCGCCCTGCTGGACGGTCAACCAACCATAACGGATGAGATATCCATATTCACTGCAGCCACCGACGCCTTTAATCAAGCCAACCTGAACTGCACCACCGCGGAATCGCTGAAGAAGTTGGTTCCTGTTGCTCAAGCTGCGCAGGACAGGGGTTTGAGGGTGAGGGGGTACGTGAGTGTGGTTATTGCGTGCCCGTATTCTGGGCGGGTGGATTATAAGCGGGTGAGGGAGGTGGCGAAGGAGTTGTTGGATATGGGGTGTTATGAGGTTAGCCTTGGGGATACGGTTGGGAAGGGCCGGCCGCATGAGGTTGCGGAGATGTTGGAGGAGGTTAAGCGGGATGTTCGGGTTGAGAAACTAGCTGTGAGTCGTACGCTTTGTGAGCATACTGTACTGATGCTTTTGTTATTTATTATAGGGCCATGTGAGTGATATTCTTTTTGTTGACGTTATACGTGGACTGATTATTTGATAGTTTCATGATACATATGGGACAGCTGTGGCTAACGTCCTTACTGCCCTAGAACACGGGGTCAGGACTATAGACTCGTCCGTCGGGGGACTGGGTGGGTGTCCCTATTCTCCAGGTGCAACAGGGAATGTGGCAACAGAGGATGTGCTGTACGCTCTCCTCGGCTCGAAATACCGAGTTGCGGGCTCGAATGGAGGGACGATTGGATTGGAGGATATTGTCGATATTGGGTGGTGGATCAGTGAAAAACTCGGGCGGCCCAGCGCGAGTCGGGTTGGTAAGCCAATTAGGAAGAAGTAGGACGGTTACATGATTGCCGGTACTTACATCTTCACGTCGCACTGAGTGAAATCCGATTCATTCTCCTTGTGGGACGATACCCTATGTTCCAAAAGCTGGTCTCTAAATCTTACGTTTACGACCCTCGTCCCAATTATCCTTTGCTCATCACCGCAAAGCGTTACTGGATCCCTGATGCATCTTACGACAATGACGCGCTCACCTTGATCTTCGCTCATGGCACTGGCTTTCACAAAGAGAACTGGGAGCCAACGATTGATGACCTTCAAGAGTTACTGCTGAGGAGGGGTGGCGTCAGGGTTAGAGAAATTTGGTCCATTGACGCTCCCAATCATGGGGATGCTGCTATTCTCAACGAGAACACGCTTAGTTGGGGATACGAGAACATCTGTGAGTCCCTATCGGTGTGGTAACTACTTCCTGATTTGTTATTACCCAGTTCAGTGGGAAGAGTACGCAAGGAGCATACACTCTTTTCTATCTGGCTTTGGAACAGGTGTTGACGTCGACTTCAAAAGTCGAAACCTAGTTGGTATCGGTCATTCCATGGGAGCTGTCTGTTTGTGAGTAGGGCCGCACTCCACTATGCTTGTCGTTTACTAAGTACAACATCGCCGCCGCAGAATGTTGACTGTGGGGTATTACCCACAAATCAAATTTCACTCCGTCATCTTCTGCGAGCTCATGTGTATGCCTCGGGAATATACCGGTCCAGCTGGGAACATGCTTTCTTCCGGTGCTGAGAAACGACGCGATACTTGGCCTTCAAAGGAAGAGGCGTACAAGATCATGAAGAGCCGGGGTGTGTGGTCGACTTGGGATGATCGGGTATTGAGACTCTTCATCGTGCGTCTACCATGATTCTTTCAAAGTCCTGACTTCCTAAAGGCTGGGTTCTAGGAATGTGGTTTGCGCGGCCTGCCGACTCTAGACTATCCGAGTAAGACGGTTGGCGTCACTCTCAAGTGTAGTCGCGCACAGGAAGCGGTTAGTGACCTTCAAATCATAGGCGTGACGAGCTGAACATAACAAATTGAATTTAGGCATGTTATCGGGATGGTACAGGATCAACTCGTGGTTACCGGCTACTGGGAAGCTTTGTTAGAAACGTGCCAACGCACTTGATTTATGGTGCCATTGATGATTACTTGTAGGTCTTGTCAATTTCCAAGAAAATAACAGGAACTGATGATAGCAGACCAGCTGCAGTTAAGACGGACATCATAGATAACGTAGTTCGGGGTGTAGAAAACCTTGCATCATTTTCGAGAGTAGAAGGTGCTGGCCATCTTGTAAATTGTACCATTAGTCTCTTCTGTTGGTGGAAGCTAACACCATTGAACTTGCAGGTTGTTCAGGTTAATCCAAGAGGGCTGGCACAGAAGATATATGATGCACTGAATACCCCACTTGGAGGAATTGGAGCAAAGTTATAGAATATATAGAAGATTTATTTGCTAAACAATGTTACTCTTGTATGACAAGGAAGGCACAACTTTCAAGTTTCCTTAAGACAGATGCCTCTAGCAAGAAAGAGTAATGTCAAAATATTAGTTGTCTTTTCAAGTTGAACTCTCCTACTAGAATTCTGCTTTTATTATGCCCCTCTAATACAGAATGAATAAATACACCCTGTATAAAATGCAAACTTTACAATTTTATTTTTAGAGCTATTTAATTCAGCCTTTTCTGTCTGGTGTATAATTTCTAGGGTCATAAAAACTCAAAAAATGCCTACTGTACATAATCAGGAAGCTGGCCAAGCTGGTCACTGATTTTCTGCAGCTGCTTGTACTGCACAAAATATCAAAATTTTTATATCATCAGAAAGCTTGAGATTAAGCTGATTGGGTGAAAATATTAAAAAGATGAATATTGTCTTTAAATGAGCCCCATGAACAAGTAATTCCTCATAATTAGATACCACAGCAGTGTTACTGTGTTATGATGCCACCTCAACATGGCCAGCTTCACATGTGCAGAATTATAGGTCCTCAACCCAATTTGCACCATCAAGATTCAAATAGAGGAAACCAGCTAGTAGCTTTTTAGAACAATATTTTTCAATTGAGATTGGACTGAAAATTCAATGTCCTCATATGGGTATAAATAATACATCTTGCCTCCAGAAAGTAATTATTGAATTCTGCCAGTTAACCAGTGCTGCTGTCAAACCATTTCCAGTCTAACAGAATAGACACCCAGACATATGTATGACTAGATACATAGCAAGTAATAATATTCACTCAATCTTTGAAGTTCTCTCCTCCCAAGCATCTAATATCCAATCATGATGACGAGACCATGATGTTATCTCCATCTGCAATAAATCTTTTACCTTATCAATTTGAAATGGAAGTGTTGAATCCAATTGAAGTGCTCCAATAATATATGATCTAAAACATTAGATTAAATGTTCACATTGAGGAAAATTGAGCTCACATAACAGTAGAGGGTCTCAAATTCTTATCTTCACCAGGAATTTGGGGACCATACCCTTTACTCTTCAAACTTAATACCATGCACATTTTTTCCATACTCATATTTTGATAATGCCAATACTGATAAGCACGTAGATGTTGAGGGCGTACCAGTGTCTTGGATGATACTTCTAGCTTTGACCTGGATGCACTATATATAACATATTAGCACAATCATAATATGGAGAAAATAAATAAATACAGAAGAGTTGGTCTATGCCACTCTACAGCCTGTGTATACATATGCTTGTTATCCCATAAATTGATGGATATCTGATCTGCCATTTTTACAAGTTCGTTGTAAACTTGTATCGTTGAATGTGCATCATTTGCTGCATCTTATTTGGGTCAATTAATACATGCTTCCAGCAAATAATAATCAATAATTGAAACTTACAATCAATTTGTTGCTGATCGAGTTTAGCTTCCCAATTTCCTGTCCGAACTGAGCCTTTCTCTAACAATTTTCCACAATATTGCTCAACCAGCTTTTATACAACAGGTTTTAGATTTCAGAAGAAAAAACACGTCGATCTACATACCTTTGCAAGACTGACTATTTTTCGTCTGCTTTTTGCTGTTGGGTCAGCCACCGTGGCAAGAGCCCCCAGTTCAACTAAATTTTGAGCAAGAATGCCATAGTCCCTAAATAACTTCTTTCCATCATCTGGAGCCTCGTTAGCCACAACCGAATTTAACAAAGGCATTGGCGTACTTAAAATATTCACGCCCATCTTTGGAATGTCTGGATTTTCAATCAAAGCCTATGAAAAAGTGTCAGACTTTTTTAATCAAATGAAAGGTATAAAAGAAACCTGGAGATTTTTGGGAAATCCTAAACTGGTAATGAGAAACATGTAAAATACCACGCAAGAAATTTGACATACGGCCCATCCCGAAAATTTGAATGATAAGGACCATACCACAGATATCTGTGACCTGGACTACAGCAACTCGCCTCTCGTTCAAGGTGGCGGTGCCCTTATTCTTCGTGAAATAAAAACGCCACTCTAAGTCAAGAGAAACAGGTCTGGTAAACAGGTATTTATATTCTCCAAACTTTGAACGAGTAGGCGAAATACACACCCTGGTTTAAGTCCAAGAACTAGGTCGTCGGCCTCCTCTTCGTGGCGCGTATAAACTACAGTTGGTTTTGGATGATAATAATCGCGATACGAATACTTCGGAAGAGGTGCCTGGCGTCCTTCAGCGTCAAACTCACCAGCTTGAGCGGAGTCTGGCTTGTCTCGGGTGGGAGCCTCTGGTGGAGTGTCGGGTGCAGAGAGTGTAACAGAGGACGAAGTAACAGGGAAGATAGTGCAAGAAACTGAGCGCGGTGCTTGTACTTCAGATTTGGGAGCCGATACTGCTTTCGCTTTCATCTTGACCTGTGCAGGTTTTGCATTTGTGAAAACAGAAGGCCTCGAGACAGACGCCTTGATAGCAGCAGTTGAAACAAAGAACGGGTGGACACTAGTGGAATGAAGCAAAAAGTACAAGCAGAAACGATGATAGCCTCACAGTTTGTCGCTCGCCTTTCCCCCCAGATCCACGGAATTCGCCCTCGCACACTTCCCATCTGTTTTAGAAACAGGAAACGGACCGAACACCTCAATATCCGAGTCGTCGTCGCTCTCCGCCAAATTCAACGCGTTCAGTTTGGACGGAAGGTCAGGGTAGGTTCGGTCAGCCACCGAATCGCTATGAGAGGCACGCATCGTCGGAATAGTGTGCTTATTGATCGACGCGCCAAAGTTTCTGCGCGTAGGAGAGCTCGGGGCGGCAAGTCTGCGAGAAGCAAGCGCAACGGGCTCCTTGAGCATATCGACGAGTTACGTTAAAGTGCGGGTCAAGTTGAACGCGATCACGTGCGAAAATGAGACCATCTTCGCTATGCAAAAAGGTCAACCAACAATGCAAAGACCAGTTACTAGAGATCAGCAGGTTCTATCAACGCAAAAATTCTGGTTCAAAACTTTTCATATGTGGGAGTCATCGGAGAACATTCAACTTCACACACGAACAATAACAAGTCTGAAAGCGTAGAAATTAGTACATTGCGTAAGTAAACGTGAACAATTGCAACTTTAATATATAAGGTGGAGGGAGCACTTTACCCCTGCTGGTACTGGTGGTCTGGTATCGGAGTTATCGCATGAGACGGTAAAACTTGTTTTAAAGCGCAAATAGACTGACCTTATGTATCCAACCAAAGCTTGGACTCGAAGACTCCCTCGATCTTTCAAGCATCGCCTTCGTCAGCAAAAACGACGATGGCATTCCATTGGAAAAAGGTAGCATCGCTCCCGCTATTAGTTGAGATAATTCGCAGCCTCCCGGTCCTTCTAGGCAACCGCAATGTCACAACCCAAAGACCTCAGCCAATCACTTCCATTGGGCCGGCGTTCGGGTGAACCATCGCCAACAGATCCTGCCACAAGGCTCTGAAACTCTAGGTCGAGCTGTATCCTCCAGGCAATTCAGTACAGCATCCGCCTCCAAGACCTCCTTGACGTCGGAACTGATGCGGACTACGATATCAACGGTCTGAAACAAAGCTAGAGTGGCGACGAGGCAACGATGAGGGTGACAAGGGGAGCGAACAGGTTCCGGCGAGGTTGATAATTTGAATCGAAGCTGGAGGTAGAGTCACCTCTTCACAGGATAACCTACACAGATATTGGAGTTTTAAGTTGATGAGGTAACAAACATCATCAACGACCCCTACATTTGATCGATAAGTATCTTGCTGTTCACAGAAACATAGATAGAAAACGCACAATATGTATATAAGATTCGGACTTGACACGGATGCCAAAATGCCCGTTGTTGAGGAAAGCGCGATGGTGACCTGGCCGTATAGACGTGTTGAGGGGGACCGTCGACCTCGCATCCGGTGTTGCCAACGCCGTCACAGTCCGGGGCAACGACCCTACCAAGAGCCCCACCAAGATCCTAGTCATTTCGTCGTCCGACCCAACCGATTCCTCCCTATAACCAGTGGCGTACAACGCATGCTTCGCCGCCCTCAGCCTCTTCAACAACTCCGGGCAGACTGCGTGCTTACTCCTCACAGCATCCAGGTGGCCAAAGGTGGTCCATACGATCAAAACATAGCTGGGAGAAGACGGTGTACTGGAGGTTGCTGGAACGCCCATATCCCAAAATTTGAGGGTATGTGGGGAGCCAAAGACAGTGAACGACCGTCCTCGGATGGTTATCTCGGTCGCGGGATGTTCGAGGCGGATGATTCCGTTAGACGTCCAATCGACGTCAAGTGGCTAGTCTGGTGGCTTCGAGCTGAAATAGTGGATTCTCCAAAGAGAGGTAAGTAGACTGTGTCTAGAACCCTGCCGTAGATACACGCAGTAGCGAGCTCGACTGAGTGGGGGAGGGAGCTGATCATAGCCCAGCGTTGTGCCGTGACGGTTGAGATCTCCTGAGTGATTAAGAACGTCGCCAGTGGGTACGGATGCTTCTGCGTTACGATGTTCCGAAACGGTGACGAATCAGATGGTGGAGTCGTCTGGAGACCTCGAGGTTTGGGAAGATATTGGAGCATTCATATTCATGATAAGCCCATGCCAAAAGATGTTGTTTGATCGACATTTAATATTCGGACCAGTCTAACAATGAGATGAGGGGCGGGATACGAATCAGTGGTGGTGGTGGAGCTCAATGGTAAGTATGCGATCAAACCGTGTTCGAATCAATTTTCCATCCACAACAAATCAAAAAATAAACTCCAGCTAGCTACAGAAAAGCAGTAGCACAATCCTACGCAGCGTCCTCAGCAGCCCTCTGCTGCCTCTTAGCCTTCTTCGCCGCATTCGCAGCAGCAGCTTTCTGCTTCTTCGCCTCCGCACGGGCAAGCTATACGCAAGTCCGTCAGAAACCAATCGCCAGCCAAGGAAAAAAGAAAAGAAACACAAACCTTCTCCTCTTCCTCCTTCTGCTTCGCCTCCTCCTCCTTCTTTTTCTTCTCTTCCGCTTCCTCCTTCTTCGTCTTCTTCGCGGGGGCACCACTAGGCGCAGTTCCACGTTTCTTGGCCTCGCGAGCCTCCTTCTCTTGTTGTTTGATGCGCTTGATACGTGGGTCAGCGCTGTTGTAGTAGAGTGACATCAGTCAGCCTAAGAACGAGTGCCAAATATGACTTTGATCTAACCTTAGGCAAAGATCGACCAACGATCTGAGTTTAGTGGTATCTTCCTTTTTCCTCCGTGCACGTTCTGACTTGTTCTTCTTCTCGGTATATCGTTTATCATCGCGACTGAAAGGGAGGTAGCAGCTTCAGCGACGATTCCAAGCTTTTACGGAAAAAGTCAACCAGCACACCTATCACTGCCTTCGTTAACCTCTTTGTCCATCCACTCGAAGCTTCTCCAGCTATCAAAGTTGTACCAAAAGTGATAAAACCCTTCAACCTCCTCCTTGGTCGAATCAACGTGCCCGAGGCCAGGTACAGGTTGAGCTTTCGAGAACCGAGCATAAAGCTCAAACGCATTCGTAAACGTCTTGAAAAAGTCCAGGTCCTTGTTATTCTAAGCCCACCCACCACCATCAGCCATCGATCAATTATCTCAAAGACACCCAAACTAACCTTGACCTCAACGGCCGTGGGCATATCCTCTTCAAGCTCCATGAACACCGGGTCGACCGAATCAAACTGGCGGCGTCTCTCCGTGTTGGTGAGGACCTCGTGCGCCTTTTGGATGCACTTGAAGAACGCATCATCGTTTGTGTTTTGGCTCACCCCGTTGAGGAAGATGGACGAAGTGATGGGTGCGGCGTTAGGCCCTGAGGCTTTTTTGTCTGGATGGTGCTTCAGTACCTTCTTACGATCTACCAAGGAATCAGAGAGTATTAATTAGACAATCAAAAGAAGGAAGCTGACGAGCAATTTTGATTTGTTCAGGTGAAGCTTTGTATCGCAGGTGAGAGAGGCCAAGGACAGCGTAATGGTCTTGTTTCTAAAAAAGATTCAGCATAAAGCACTTCATCATAAAGAAAAGAAATACCTTCCACTCTTTTGGATCCAAACTCAACAACACCGGAGACTCTTCCTCATCCCCAACACCAAGATCATCTTCAGCGGCAGAAGCATCGCCATTGAGTGCAAACAGACGGTCGCGCTCAGCTTCGAGATGTTTATCCAGAGCGGAAAATGAGTGCGCATGATGAAGAGTGAGACGCAAATGATTTAGATACGCAGGACCAACGGGGAGGAGTGTACGGTGTCCTGAGGGATGGGGGGCTGAACAAAAAATTGCAATTATCAGTCGAGGTCATTGTAAGCCAGGGAACAACTTACGAGCAATACGCGAGCCCGACGGTGCGCTCGGTGTTTTGTACGACTCTGGCAGAGGCGGGGCGACGATTTGTAGAACGGTCATTTTGAAAGTTTGTCGATAAAGGACTTTTTTTCTGTTGTGTCACAACTAGTGTAACACAACGTGACAGCCATGTTTGGTCAGCTCAGGGGTACTCTCGCCTCAACGACCGACGCGATGCCCATCGTCCAATTCGCGCCATTCTCCTCCCTTGTACAGCCGTCGTTCTGGCACAAACTTACAGACCTCAAGGTCGACGTTCTCAAACTATCAGATGACCATATCCCTGTATCAGCATCTTACTCTGTCGGCAGAACAGTCAAAGATAGAGAAACAGGACAAGAAGTCGCTTTGGGATGTAATCTGACCGTTGGATCGGAATCGTTTGAAGATGATCACAAGTGAGCGCCCTTAGCGCACCAGATACGCCGTATATGAACAAATCTTGACTAGCTTTTCCCAGACCGCCTTCAGGATTAGTTCTCGCAACAGGAACGTTCAAGAACTTCAACACGATCGAAGAATTCAAGGCTGCAGATAAGACCGCTTTGTTTAACCAAGAAGCTCAGCATGTAGTCTACCCTCATTTTTCATCTTGATCCTCGCTCAACTCTCACTCAGATATGGGATCACATCCTAACAACTCGCGATTCGTCTTTGCTCAATCGATTTCTTCTCATCACCTACGCTGATTTGAAAAATTACAAATATTACTACTGGTTTGCCTTTCCGGCCTTCGTATCAAAGCCGGCATGGGAGATCGCGGAGGAGGGCTGGAAGAGCGCAACAGAGGAGTTCAAACCTGAACAAGTCCATCCCATCATTAACTCCACTGAATTCCACTTAACCTGTTCCTTCAGTTGGCAGAAATACACGGACACATTCGAGCTCAAACCACCCCATCTCCCTTCTTTCTCGTTCGCGAAGAAGCAGGTACAACATCAATCGCGCCTGTAGAATCCTATGAATCTTTCTTCACATCCTCGTCAACCTCAGTATGTTCCAATTCCTTCACAACCTCCTTTCCTACTCACGATCACCCCGCAGCACACCGTCGCCTTCATCGACCCCTCCGCCAACCCCCAGAATCCCGGCTGGCCGCTCCGCAACCTCTTCGCATACCTCCGTGCGCTATATCCAACCAAGACCGCCTCCATCCGCGTTCTCTGCTGGCGCGACTCCGAGCTCCCATCCTCCGAATGGAAGAGCCGCTTTGGAGTCGTTCAAATCGCAGGAGACCCCATCGAAGGTCGACCAACCGCTGTCGGATGGGAGAAAAACCCACAAGGGAAGCTCGGACCTCGCATTGCGGACCTCGCACCAATGATGGATCCCACTAGGTTTGTTCTCACCTCGCCTTCTTACAACATTGTTCTGACGCACCCACATCAGATTGGCTGCTCAAGCCGTCGACTTGAACCTCAAGCTCATGCGATGGAGAATCTTACCCAGCCTTGACCTCGAGAAGATATCGGCAACCAAATGCCTTATCCTAGGCGCTGGCACACTCGGATGCTACGTCGCCCGAGCTTTAATGGTTTGTTCCCCCTTTCTCAAAACATAGGACCTCCACCCTCATGTTCTCTGACATTAACAGGGCTGGGGCGTCCGCACCATCACCTTCGTCGACTCCTCCCGCGTCTCATTCTCCAACCCCGTCCGACAACCACTCTTCGAATTTGAGGACTGTTTGGATGGAGGCAAACCTAAAGCCGAATGTGCAGCTGCCAGAATGAAGAAGATATACCCAGGAATTGTATGTCGTTTATTTACTTTCTATGAGAGCCATTTCATTGTATTTAGGATGCAACTGGGCACACACTCTCCATACCGATGCCTGGCCATCCTATCCCACCAACCGCCGCATCCCTCGCAGAAGCCAAAGCTGCCGTCCGGAAGCTTGAACAACTCTTCGACGAACACGACGCCGTGTTCCTGCTCATGGATTCTAGAGAAAGTCGATGGCTGCCCACAGTCCTCGGAGCTGCGAAGGGCAAAGTCAGTTTAGTTGATTGCACACATCCCTACTTAATCAATGACTCCACCAACACCAGATCGTTCTCAATGCTGCACTAGGATTCGACACTTTCCTCGTCATCCGGCACGGCGCCCGCGCATCCTCCACGCCTAAAGATGCACAGCCAGCCCGTTTGGGATGTTATTACTGCAATGACATCGTCGCTCCCGCCGACGTACGTACACTCTTGAACTCGTCTATACCACTAACACATCTTCTAGTCCCTGACGGACCGGACACTCGACCAAATGTGTACCGTCACTCGACCAGGCCTTGCACCCATTGCTGCAGCCACAGCCGTTGAACTGCTCGCGTCTGTTTTGCAGCACCCTCAAGGGTACGTCACCCCTCTTTTTCACCCTTCCTTTTTGTTAGCTAATGCCATCTTAATCTAAGAATACATGCACCTGCTCCCCCTCCAAACCAAGACCTCCCCAACTCCCAATCCTACGCCGAACACGGTGGGAGCGTTCTCGGTCTCGTACCACACCAACTCCGCGGCTTCCTGGCCCAGTTCCGCAATTTACTGCTTACGGGGGCTGCGTATGATAAGTGTACAGGGTGTAGCGAAACGGTATGTCTTTCTCTTTCTCTTCTCCATTCTTGCCTTTCTTCCTTTCCATCTTGATGCACATAACTCATATCTCTTTTAATAGGTAATCCAAGCATATGAGAAAGAAGGCTTCGAGATGCTCCTCAAGGCATTCAACGACCAGAAATATCTAGAAACGCTGACGGGGCTGGATAAGCTGTTCGAGGAGGGCGAGGCCGCGCTGGAGAGTGTTGATTGGGAAGAGGAGGGAGAGGGCGAGGATGACTTTTAAGATGGATGGAGAGAGTGTTCAATAAGACTCATGTGGATGCGAGGGCGAAAGGAAAGTAACATCATTGTTGTATTTTTAGAAGGGCTGAATTGAGGGGGTGTGCGTCAATGTTCGGCAGCGTCGTTTTACTGTAGGTTACCTTAGGTTACTCGCAAATTCCCGCTTGTGCGCAGCGAGACTGAGGGAAACCCGGACTTGTGATTTGTGATAAAGTCTTGACAGGTGACTACATAAGCGCTCGGCAAGTCACGAAACTGTTTTCCACACGTCAAACTGTCAACCTTATTGCGTTGGGGGTCTCCAAACGTAACATTGTTTTCTCTTTCCTTTCCCCTCCCACATTCTTCCCATATCTTGCGCTACAACATGAGCGGAACAAATATCTTGCAGGGCGCTGAGAACGTTGTAGTGAGCGGCAGCACTCTCAATGCAACTAATACCGTATGTGAAAGCCTCGAGGCCTCGTGGTACCTGCTTCCGAAGCTGATCGACGTGATCTTCTGCAGATAAATTACAATTATAGCAACAGAACCACGTTTGATGCAGTGATCCCTCTAAAGCCGAACTCGAGCACTCGATTCACAGGCCGCACCGAAGTCATTGCCAAACTTAAGGATCATTTTATTGGCGCCAATGATCAACTCCGGATCAGAAAGTACTTTCTCCTGCATGGGATGGGCGGTATTGGAAAGACTCAAATATGCTTACGGTTTATTGAAGAGATGTCTGATAAGTGAGGGCGTTAACGTTCGTCGACTGATCCTCGTCGCTAAAATTTTAATTTCCAGCTTTTCCCATGTTTTCTGGATTGATGCATCCTCTACTTCAACCATCACTCAGGGGCTAAAGGGTATCTGTAATCTTCCTGAAGCTCAGTCTGGTGGACTAGATGGCTCATCTGAGTCTGCTCTCTTGTGGATCGGCTCTCTCAGAGAAAATTATGTCGTGGTTTTTGACAATGCTGATGTCTTGACTCCAGAGGAGCTGGAGCAATATTTTCCACCTGGGCTAAGTGGCAATATTCTGATAACTAGTCGCAACTCTGCTATGCAATGTCTGACTTCACCAACAAATTGTCTTGAAGTGAAAGAAATGGCAGAAAATGATGCCATTATACTGCTTTTAAAAGCTAGTTGCTTAGATATGTCCTCTGATCTCCAAAAAGAAGCTTCTAAAATTGTGAAAGAGCTCTTCTGTCTTCCTCTGGCTATTGATCAGGCTGGTGCCATTATTCGTTCAGGGGCCATCAATATCAAAGACTATCTGGGTATATATTTTGAACAGCGAAAGACTTTGTTATCCCATCCAGAATTCAAAGGAGCATCTAAGTATAATCGAACTGTCTATGGATCCTGGGAATTGTTATACAAAGAAATACAACAGAGGACTCAATCTGATGATTTTGATAAGGCTAGAGCAGCTAAGAATGCAATTCTTATACTGGCAATATTTTCATTTTTCCACCATGGTGGTATTAGTGAGGATATTTTCTCTAATGCAGCTATACAAAAAGGGCAGACAAGGAAAGAAAAAAAGAGATGGCTTGGCTTTCTACTTAGGAAGTCTACCCTACCACTTGCAAGTGCTAAGCTGGACCACAGACTGCTTTCTCTCAATGATGCTGGTTCTTGGAATAATTTCATGTTTAAAGAGGGAGTTCAATTATTGATCTCTTTTTGCTTCATCAGATTGGGTTCACATGATGGGGAGTATGCTGTGCACCCACTCATCCATGCATGGTATAGAGATAGAATGACTTCAAAAGAAAGGAAAGAATTCTGTTTGATGGGATATGTCATGTTGGCTTGCTCTCTGCATGAGGACTTTGACAAACAGCCATATTCATTCAGAAGAGGGTTGGTGACACATGTCAAGGCAAATATTCAACATAGCAAGTCATTAAAGCAGGAGGCAACTGAAAGTTACTTTGATGATGCCTCAGAAAAGTTTGTCTGGATTTTGAGAGAACAAGGCTATCCCAAAGAAGCAGAGATTCTAGCAATCATGATTGTAGATGCTAGGAGAAAGATACTAGGAAAAAATCAACCAACCACCATCAGGGCTGTAGAGAGCCTGGCTGGGATATATAGGGATATGGGAAGGTATGCAGAGGCATTAAAGCTGCAGAAGCAATGTCTGGACATGAGAATGAAACTCCTTGGGAGGGAACACTCACATACCATCACAACAATGGCTAACTTGGGTCATACATATGAGAATATGGGAAAATACAGAGAGGCAGAGGAGCTGGAAACAAAAGTCTTGGATGCAAGAATGAGAATTCTTGGAAAAGACCACCCAGATACAACTACAGCAATGGAAAACCTTGCTATAACATACAGGGGTATGGGGAAGTATGAAGAGGCAGCAAACCTGCAGAGACAATGTCTGGATGCAAGAATCAAATTCCTTGGAAAGGAACACCTGTATACAATTACAGCCATGGCTACCCTGGGTCATACATATGAGAATCTGGGAAAATACAGAGAGGCAGAGGAGCTGGAGACCAAAGTTCTCGATGCAAGCATGAGAATTCTTGGAAAAGACCACCCACATACAACTCATGCAATGGGAAATCTTGCTGTAACATACAGGGATCTGGGAAAGTACACAGAGGCAGAAAGGCTGCAGAAGCAATGTCTGGATACAAGAATGAGACTGCTTGGAGAGGAGCACCCATATACAATTACAGCAATGGCTGGTTTAGGTCATACATATGAGAATATGGGAAAATACAAAGAAGCAGAGGAGCTTGAGACCAAAGTTCTGGATGCAAGAATAAGAGTTCTGGGAAATGACCATCCAGACACAACTACTGCAATGGGAAACCTTGCTGTGACATACAGGGATCTGGGAAAGTATGCAGATGCAGAAAAACTGCAGAAACAATGTTTAGACATAAGGGTCAGACAGCTTGGAGAGGAGCACCCATATACAATCACAGCAATATCTTCTCTAGCTCATACATTTCAATGTATGGGGAAATACAGAGAGGCAGAGGAGCTTGAGACCCATGTCCTGGATGCAAGAATGAGAATTCTTGGAAAAGAACATCCAGAGACAACCACTGCAATGGAATATCTTGCTAAAACATATGGTAGCCTGGGAAAGTATGCAGAAGCTGAACAGCTGCAGAAACAATGTCTGGATGCAAGAACCACACTACTTGGAGAAGAACATCCTTTGACATTCAGAACAATGGAATATCTGGCCTATACATATAAGAACCTGGAAAAATACCAGGAGGCAGAGCAGCTGGAGAGCCAAGTTCTGAATGGAAGAATCAAAATATTTGGAGAATCACATCAATTTACAATCTGGGCCATGAAGAACCTCGCAGTGACTTACAGGCAAATGGGAAAGGATACTGATGCTGAAATTCTAGACATGTGTGTGGAAGATGCTGAGAAAGGTATGTAAGATTCACATTCTCTTTATTCCATAGATACTTATTCAAACCATCCACAGGTGGTATGGTTTCTTCCAATCAGATGCCACCTATAGGTGACTCCAATGACTACTGGATTTGAAATATCAGTGTTCCTCATTTGGTACACTTTTGATATACTTAAAGGCAGACTTGAAGCCTTTTTTTTTCTGGAATTTTTGAGGGATGGATCTTTTGTACAATATGAATCAATAATTTAATCTGTCCTACTTACATGAGTCAATTTCAGGAAAAAGTCAAAAAAATACACATATCATACAGCATGAAAGATTCAAAGAGTAGGTTGCCACGCAAATCTCGAGATAAGCCCCAATAGCATATCGACTCTTAAATTGGTTTGTAGATATGTTTGTCCAGGAAGGACAGTACATGTATATACGTGGATAGATCGCGTATGATAATATAGTAGTATGGGTGTCGCGTGCTGGAGGTGAAGTGGTGGTTTTGCAAATCAATGACGGCGAAGCGAGAACGTCACACTACGTAGGGGCGATTTATCGGTTAGTGCAAGAAGGGGATGGGCAATGGTCGGTTATGTGCAAGAAAGGGTGAAACAAATCGAGAAGGGACAACACGGTGAGGGGGAGGTAGATCGAGCAATAAAAACAGCACGAATGCGATTGGCCCAAGAAAAGGAGGAGGAACAGGACAAAGACAACGACCAGAGGTGCCCTGCGACTTTCGTTTCGGGGGCGAAGCGGTCGTTAGACCACGGGCGAAGCGTGAGAGGTCCTGTGTGTGGTGTTGTGGGGGCTTTGTTAGTAGGTGGCACCGCAACCACGAGCTTGCGATGTGACGAGGGTGGTGAAAGGTTGCTGCTGCTGGAATTGAGCTTGACGGCGACGATAGACCGACGGCGCCTGCGTAGACGTATCAACCGTCTTCGAGTTGGACGATCCAGAAGCCGTCTTTCACCTAGTCGTCATCCCACCCGCACCCAACCATCCTCCTCCTGGGTGGTTTCTCCCGTCCGTCACTTCTTTGAACCAAAACAGCCAGTTCCTCCTCATCACTCAACAGGACGACTTTGTCATCGCTACCATTGCCATCGCACAACCCCCTCGATCTGCCTCTCCTGCGCTTGTTGTGGGCGCAAGGGGGTGGGGAGTGGCGCTGTCGTTGCAGGACATTTCAGGGCATGTAGAATGGATGGCAACGTTGCCCCGAGTGGCTTTTCTGGGTGCCGTCATTGTATTAGGTTGGGTTGTGGTGGCTGTAGATAGAAAGGTGGTGAGACGATAGAGAAACTTTTCCTCATTCCCAACACCAAGATATCTTCAGAGGTCGAATCATCGCCGCTGAGCACAACCAGACGGTTGCGCTCAGCTTTCAGATGTCAGTCCTGGGCGAAAAACGAGTGTGGAAGGTGAGGGGCGAGACGTAGGTGGTTTGAATGCACTGGATAGACGGAAGCTGCATAACGAAATTAATTTATTAATCTCCATAAATAAACGTACAACTTACAAGCGATACGTGAGCTCGACTGTACGCTCGATATTTTGTAGACTTTGCGAGAGGTGGGCCTGGCCATGATCTGAAGAACAACTTTCTGTGGTGTCACAACGAGTGTTACACAGAAAACATTCCCTCCAAATACATCATCACCATCCCCTCCCTTAGCCTTCACCTTCCCCTTTGCTGCGTTTCTTCTCTTGTGTGCCTCCCGAAACAGAAGTTTAGGCGGGCAACTCGGGCCAGGTGAGAAGGCTGGATGTTCGACGGGGAGTTTGGACCCTCGAGGGAGCGAGATCGTCGGTTCTTAGCATAATTATATATTGGGCTATGGAACCCCCTGCGAACACCGCGACTACATATGTATCGTTAACATCAGCCGTCGATCCGTAAAAAGAGAGAAAAAATGCGAGTGACTTACAAAACGTTCGCAACGGTTGGCTTCTCTTGATATGGCGTTTTGGGGCTCTGATTTGGGCTTTCCTCGCTGTCCGACTCTGGGACAGCAAAGCGGAGAAGCAAGGATGGGGTTCTTCAGAAAGTCTCGGAGCATACTCGTTGTTCGCATTTGTGACTTTCATTTCGGCCTGGCAAGGGGCGAAGCGGTGGGTGGACCACAGGCGAAACAAGGGGAGGTCCTGAGAGGTGTGGTGGGTTCGTTGTTGGTAGGTAAAGGCATCATGAACTTGCTGTGCGACGTGGATGGTGAAACGAGTTGCTGCTGCTACTGGTACTGAGCCAAGCCCGTTTGACATCACACCTCGATGCCTATTGGACGACCTGCAAAACAAAATAATTAGCTGTCGTCGCATCTGTTGGACTTATTGCACCAACCCACCAGCGGAAATGTGCACGAAGACGATAACGAATGGCGCCTGCGAAGGCCTGTCAACCGTCTTGGAGTTGGACGATTCAGAAGCTATCTTGGTCTTGGTTGTCAGCCCACTCGCAACCAACCAAATCGCATCCTCCTCCTCCTAGGTGGCTTCTCCCGTCGGTCGTTCCTTACGAATTGAAACGCCCAAGTACTCTTCATCACTCAGCAGTACTGCTGGTCATCGCTGTCACTATCGCACAACCACTCAATCTGTCTCTTCTGCGGTTGCTGTGGGTACGTGGGTACCCGAGGAGTGACGCTGTCGACGAGAAGCATTTCGGAACATGTTGAATGGGTGGCAACATTAACTTAGGCGGCATTTCTGGGTGTTGTCATTGCAATTAGGTTGGGTTGTGAATAGAAGGGACCACTGGTGCGATGATCGAGAAACTCTTCCTCATTCCCAACGCCGAGATATCTTCAGAGGCTGAACCATCGCCTTTGAGCGCAAACACACAGTTGCGCTCAGTTTCAGATGTCAGTCTAGAGCGGAACGTGAGGTGGGAGACGTAGATGGTTCAGATACACAGCACAGATGGGAGCTGCATAATGAAAATAATTTAATGATCTCTGTAAATGAAAGAAGAACTAACGAGTGATACGAGAGCCCGAGGCGCACCTACGAGGACTCGATGTTTTGTACGACTGGCCGACAATTTGAAGAAAAGTTTCTGTGATGTCACAACGACTGTAAGACACCGTGACAACTGTGTCCTCGCCACTCGGACGACTGACTCAACTACGCGATGCCCGTCGTTCAATTCCACGGTGAAAGAGCGCAAAAGAGGAGATCGAAGCTGAGCGGGTACGTCCCATTTATTAGTACCCGCTTATATATGCTAACTCGATCAGCAATACTTGAAAACATCGTCGGGGGTGCGGCAACCGGTCCGTCATTTGCGATATACTTACGCAGGTGACTAACCAAACTGTCAATTGTTCACAGCCTGAGGGTCTCCCGGCGTCACCTCGTTATCTCTTTCTTCCTCCTTCCACATTCCTCCATCTTTCACTTCAACATGAGACGGCGAACTGTTTTTCAGGGCGCTCGGAATTTCGTAGTGAGCGGCGGCACAATCAACGCAGCTGATACCGTGCGTAAAAGCCTCGTTTTATCTTTCTATGCATTTGGAGCCGACCGCCGTGGATCTTCTTCAGATATATTACAACCTTGGCAACAGAACGACGTCCGATGCAGTGATCCCTCTCAGGCCAAACTCAAGCACTCGATTCACAGGCCGCACCAAAATTATTGCTGAACTCAAGGATCACTTTATCAGTCCCAGCGACGGACTCTGGACAAGAAAATACTTTCTCCTGTATGGAATGGGGGGTATTGGAAAGACTCAAATCTGCTTACGGTTCATTGAAGAAATGTCTGACCAGTGAGCACCTCAATATTTTATAACCCTAGTTGCTGAATGAAATTTGGTTGCTCCAGCTTTTCCCATGTTTTCTGGATTGATGCATCCTCTATTTCAACCATCACTCAGGGGATAAAGGGTGTTTGCAACCTTCCTGAAGCTCAAGCTTGTGCACTGGATGGCTCACTTGAATCTGCTCTCTTGTGGATTGGTGCTCTCAGAGAAAATTATGTGATAGTCTTTGACAATGCTGATATACTGACCCCAGAGGAGCTGGAGCAATATTTCCCACCTGGGCTAGGTGGAAATATTTTCATAACTAGTCGCAACTCTGCCATGCAATGTCTGACTTCACCAGCCAATTGTCTTGAAGTTAAAGAAATGGCAGAAAGTGATGCCATCTTGCTCCTTTTCAAGGCCAGTTGCTTGAAGATACCCCAGACTAATGACCTCCATGAGAAAGCTTCTGAGATTGTAAAAGAACTTTTCTGTCTCCCTCTGGCTATTGATCAGGTTGGTGCCATGATTCGTTCAGGGGCCATCAATATCAAAGACTATCTGGGGATATATTCTCAACAAAGAAAGATGTTGTTATCCCATCCAGGATTCAAGGGAGCATCTAAATATAATCGAACTGTCTATGGAACTTGGGAATTGTTGTACAAGGAAATACAGCAGAGGACTCAGTCTGCTGATTTTAATAAGGCTAGAGCAGCTAAGAATGCAATTCTTATCTTGGCAATATTTTCATTCTTTCACCATGATGGTATTAGTGAAGATATTTTCTCTAATGCAGCTATACAAAAAGGGCAGAAAAAAAGATGGCTTGGCTTTCTGCTTAAGAAGTTCACATTACCACTTGCAAGTTCTAAACTGGACCACAGACTGCTTCCTCTCACTGAAGCTGGTGTTTGGAATAATTTTTTCTTTAAGGAGGGGATTCAATTATTAATCTCCTTTTCCTTCATCAGATTGGGTTCACATGATGGGGTGTATGCTGTGCACCCACTGATCCATGCATGGCATAGGGACAGAATGACCTCAAAGGAAAGAAAAGAATTCTGTATGATGGCATATGTCATGTTGGCTTGCTCTTTCCATGAGGATCCTGACAGACAGCCATATTCATTCAGAAGAGGATTAGTAACACATGTCAAGGCAAACATTCAGCATAATACAACATTAAAGCAAGAGGTGGCCGACAGTTACTTTGATGATGCTTCAGAAAAATTTGTTTGGATATTCAGAGAACAAGGCTATCCCAAAGAAGCAGAGATTATCGGAATCAAGATTGTGCATTTCAGAAGAAAGATACTTGGTAAAAACCATGAAAGAACTGTCTGGGCTGTAGAGTGCCTCTCTAGAATATATAGGGATTTGGGAAAGTATGCAGAGGCAGAAAAACTGCAGAAACAATGTCTGGACAAAATAATTAGATTGTTTGGAGAGGAACACCCAAATACAGTAATAGCAATGGGGAATTTAGGTATTACATATCAGAGTATAGGAAAATATAGAGAGGCAGAGGTGCTGGAGACCAAAGTTATGGATGCAACAATAAAATTTCTTGGAAAAGATCACCCAGATACAACTATGGCACTGGAAAACCTTGCTTCAACATACAAGCATCTGGGGAAGTACACTGAGGCAGAAAAGCTGCAGAAACAATGTCTTCAGACAAGAAACAAACTGCTTGGAGAGGAGCACCCACATACAATTATAGCAATGGCAAATTTAGGTTTTATATACCACATTGTGGGAAAATATAGAAAGGCACAGGAGCTGGCCACCAAAGTTCTTGATGAAAGCATAAAAACTTTTGGGAAAGATCACCAAAATACAACTATTGCAATGGCAAGCCTTGCTGAAACATACAGGAATCTGGGGAAGTATGAACAGGCAGAATCACTGCATAAGCAATGTTTCAACACAATATTCAGACTCCTTGGGGAGGAACACCCAGATACAATTGCAGCAATGGCTTGTTTAGGTCACACATATGAGAATATGGGGAAATACAGAGAGGCAGAGGAGCTGGAAACTCAGGTTTTAGATGCAAGCACAAGAATTCTTGGAAAAGAACACCCGTTCACAATCATTTCAATGGGATATCTTGCTAAAACCTATGACAGACTGGGACAGCATGCAGAGGCTGAAAAGCTGCAGAAACAATGTCTGAATGCAAAAACTACATTACTTGGACCGGAACATCCTTCAACATTCAAAACCATGGAATATCTGGCTCTTACATACAAACATCTGGAAAAATATACAGAGGCAGAGCAGCTGGAGATCCAAGTTTTGAATGCAAGATGCAGGATATTTGGAGAAACACACAAGTTTACAATTCAAGCCATGAAGAATCTTGAAAAGACATATAGGCATCTGGGAATGGATGCAGATGCAGAAATGCTAGAGGTCTATGTTCAAGAAGCTGAGAAAGGTATGTAAGATTTTTGTTTTCTTCACCATAGATGTTTTTATTCAACTGCACAGAGGTGGTTTAATTTCTTCCAATCTGTTCCTCATACATTACTCTCCAATAACTACTTGATTTGAAGTATGAAGTATTTGTGATTTGGTTCATATATTTTTGATATACTTACTAACAGACTTGAGGCAGACTACTTTTTTTTTCTGATTTTTTTATGACTTGTTAAGGGATGGATTTTTGTACAATATGCATCAATGATTCAGTGTTAGGTACTGGGTTGAATTTTCTATCTCAAATTTCTAGCAAAAAAATCAAAAGGGTATAGGTATGGAATAAAAAACATCTTTATTGAAGAGCATGCATGTAAGTTTCCACCAAGTCACCACAAATTCAAAATGAGCAATAGCATCATATCAACTCACAAATTGCATTGTAGACATCAGTATCTATGCATTTGAGTTTCTGCAGGTTTCTACACCTGGGCAACCCAGGAAACCAGCAAAAAACCGAGAAACTCGGAAACTTGGCAACCTATGTCATGTTTCCTGGAAACCCTCAAGATGATGAGCTATGGGAAACCTCAGAAACCTATGAAAACCAGCAAAGATTATCTAATAACTATTATATACACATGTTAACTAGAGTGTGATGGGGGTTTGAGGTGGCCGTTATATATGTCATTCAAGTTGTCTAGAACATTCCAACATCATGTGACCAATAGAATCTTCTGGTAAACTGACCCTGAGCCACTTACTTATAAAGAGGCTAGCACTACCCCAATCCCCCCACTGAGGTATACTAATTCATAATTAAATTTGTAATAGTCTCAAGATAAATAATGAGTTTCCAGGTTTCCAAGTTTCCGAGTTTCTGGAAACCTGGAAACCAATGAAAACCAGTGAAAACCCAGAAACTTTTTTGCCAACTTGCTGATGGATATATGCACATAGAGGAAGGACAGGCATTTGCAGTTTAAGTAGGTAGATCAATAGTGTATGATAATATAGGAGTGTGGGTGTTGTGTGTTGGAGGTATGGAGGGAGGTC
This sequence comes from Laccaria amethystina LaAM-08-1, assembly GCA_000827195.1. Taxonomy (NCBI): domain Eukaryota; kingdom Fungi; phylum Basidiomycota; class Agaricomycetes; order Agaricales; family Hydnangiaceae; genus Laccaria; species Laccaria amethystina. The sequence continues at coordinate 56,905 of KN838672.1, forward strand.
TTATTAGTGCCCCCCCTATTCCTGTCGGACTCTGGGGATTCCAGCGGAGTCCAGTGGAATCTGGTGGAGTAAAATTTGGCAGGAAGGCCTGCTAAATTTTCATTCTGGTACATTCTCAGTCCAGTGGAATTTGGGCACTCTGGAATTGAGACCGGAATGGTCCCTGGAGTGGCAGGAACAGAGTGCAACCGGAATCCAGTTGTTTATTTGGCAAATGCCCATTGCCAAACAAACATTTGTTTGTCAATGGCTGTTATCAAACATGACACACTCTTCTTCCCACCACCCATCACTGCCGCCAACGTTCATTGCCCTTTGCCACTGCCACCACCATTCATCACCACACACCATCGCCCACCCAGCACCCCCATATCACCAGCCACCACCGCCCATCACCTTCATCGACCACCAACAACGACAACAGCACATGAACAACACCGCAACACCATTTCACCACCAAATGAGTGCCAGCAAGGTCGATGTGTCGTCCGATGGTGGCCCCACTCAACAGATGACCACAATGCGAAAACGAGGACATGACAACCACACAACCACAATGACCATGGCCATCAGACGTGCCACGTTGCTGTTGGTGTGGCAACCCAACCCAGCGCCCATGAATGGGAACCGCCACCCACAAATGAAAAACCACAATGCGACCATGACCACCATACCACTACACGACACCACAATGCGACTACAACTGAACACCCACCACCACCACCCTTGAACCACACCATGGAACGAGTGCCCACCACCACCACTGCCCTCAAGCTCGCATGGACGACGACACCCCACCCACGAATGATGAGCGCCTGCAGCCTACAGTAGTGTTTGCAGGTCCAGTTCGGTCCAGTTTTTTGACTCCAAAAGGGACAACCGTCAACTGCAACTGGTTGAGACTGCACCCTCCTGTTCATACAACCGGACCAAACCACAAAGGACTGGTTCAAATCGGTCCTGTTGTAGTACATCAACCAGTTTCAACTGGTCTCAAAGAGGACTGGTTGAAACTAATTGTAAATGGTTTTACCGGCACTCCAGACCGGTCTTTCTATGTACAATACAGTATATATCCAGCTAAAGTACTAATGTCGACAACAACGAACAACAACTTCAATCATTCGTCATTTGGTTGCCATGCCGCTGTCAGCGACGTGGCACCTAGGCTCCTTATTACATGAGGGAAATAGTGGGAGCGGCTTGTGGCAGCTTACCTGAGTGAACGAAGATGAGGTGAGTAGGCTGGGTGAACGAGGATGAGGTGTTATCCTGCCGATCGCCCGTTGTTGTGTTGTGTCCATCCAATGATGACAAATGACATCAGTCATTCCTTGTTTGGTTGCCATGTTGCTGGTTGCCGACAGCGACGTGGCACCTGGGCTTCTTGTTACATGAGGAAATAAATAGTGGGGATGTGTGGTGGCTTACCTGGGTGAACAAGGATGAGGGTGGGGGAGGGGAACAGGCTGGCAGACAAAGCTCACCTGTTGTCCCGTTGTAATGTGTGGCATTCAGGATAGTCCTTGCTTCCTCTATTACTAATAGTATTTCCGATTCTACTCAGGCCTTTAGGGCAAACATCACTCAGTCACAGTAGTCATGCTTACCTACAATTTCCCTAGTCACGTGCAAAGACTGTGTCTTCTTATCCATATTCTTGCAACTGCTTGCAGCTATCGAGCATCGTCCTCACGACTCGACTACACATGTAACAGGGATTAAATAGTAAGGTCAGTAGCATAGTGATTTACTGTGGAGAGCTCGTGACTCTCCTAAAGCTGAATTCTCTCCATTCTCCTCCTTTCTTCTGAGCATCCATCTACACCTTTCTGCGGCATTCCAAGAAGGGAGAGTACGCATATGCTCATGGCATTCCAGAGCATCAGTATCTACTTGCGTTAAAGGATTGATTCCTGAACTCAAATTAGATTCTCATCAGAAGTCTACACACCAGTGTAGCAACCTTTTCTATAGAAGCTCGTCAGACTCACCTTGTTGTTGTTACTTGGATCACGCAAATACGCGTCTCTCCTCTAACAGGTTCCTACAAAGGTGGACACTGTGGGAACCAACGACAGCCTGGCCAGCTTAGACATGATTACAAAAGAGGAGCTCAGAGTGGAAGAGAAAGAGAGTCGATCAGAAGGATCTAGACATAGGAGGTCTTTCAGGGGTGCTCCCCCTTCTTCATTAAGTCAACCTACGAGTCGTACCTACCACTTTTATGATAAAACCTGGGCAGTTGCCTGCACACTTTTTTCAATCCCCCCAAGTGAAATATGACATGAAAAATGCCTAGGCATTTCATTCTTGCTTGGGGGTGTATTTCATTCCTTGCCCTTCACATTTTTCATTCCCTTGGGGGGTATTTCATTCTTTTTCATTCCTTGCCGTAGGCTTTTTTCATTCCCCTTGGGGGCATTTCATTCCCTGCCCTGGGCTTTCTTCAATCCCGTCCTGGACATTTTTCATTCCTTGCCCTGGAATTTTTTCATTCCTTGCCCTCCATATTTTTCATTCCTTGCCCTGGGATTTTTTCATTCCTTGCCCTGGAATTTTTTCATTCCTGCCCTCCACATTTTTCATTGCTTGCCCTGAAAATTTTTCATTCCTGCCCTGCACATTTTTCATTCCTTGCCCTTGGCTTTTTCCATTCCCCTTGAGGGCATTTCATTCCTTACCCTGGGCTTTTTTCATTCCTGCCCTGCACATTTTTCATTCCTTGCCCTGGAATTTTGTCATTCCTGCCCTCCATATATTTCATTCCTTGCCCTGGGCTTTTTCATTCCTTACCCTAGGCTTTTTCATTCCTGCCCTCCACATTTTTCATTCCTTGCCCTTGAATTTTTTCATTCTTGCCCTGCACATTTTTCATTCCTTGCCCTAGGGTCTTTTCATTCCCCTTGGGGGGCATTCCATTCCTTACCCTGGGTATTTTCATTCCTGCCCTCCACATTTTTCATTCCTGCCCTCCACATTTTTCATTCCTGCCTTCCACATTTTTCATTCCCTGCCCTGGCCCTTTTTCATTCCTGCCCTACACTTTTTTCATTCCTTGTCCTGTTTTTTTTTTCATTCCCCTTGGGGGGGGGGGGTATTTCATTCCTTATCCTGGGTTTTTTTCATTCCCTTGGGGGGGGGTATTCATTTCATTGTGCTAAAAATCGCCAGAAAATTATAAACATAGGAAAGGCATATAGGATGTCAGGTATTGCTTTCAGGGTATATTCAAAAAAGGTAATATCATTGGAGATGTCTAAAAAGTGGAATAAACTAAAATATGAATGATGGTACATGTCAGGGTCCATTTGAGGGGGGGGGGTGTGGTCACATGACCAACTTCCTAAAATGGTCAAAAAACGAAAGTTGTAGCCCTGAAACATAGCTTCCAGAATCCGTTTAAATTTTGTTCTAAAGCACTCCTGTTGTGGAGATATGAGGTAAAAGATTTTTCTCAGTGCCGCGTTTTTTTTTTTTTGTTGCATTTTTCTCCATGAAAACAACACCAAATACCATGATTTCAACAAGTTGCAAAGCTAAGAGAAGGGGCTACAACTTTTGTATCGTGGGAAAATTCACCCAAAAAGGAAGGTGCATTCCCTAAAAGGGAAATTGACACTGATAGACTACAAAAGATTACTGGTAGACAATAAAAGTCAGATATAGACTACAAAGTTTACTAGTATACTACAAAAGACTACAAAAGACTGCAAAAGTCAGACATAGACTACAAATTGTACTGATTGACTTCAAAAGCCTACAAAGTTCACACATAGACTACAAAGTTTACCAATGGACTACCAAAGACTACAAAAGTCGGACATAGACTACAAAAAAAGTTTGTAGTGTCCGCTTTTTGAGACTACAAAAGGTTGTAGTGTCTGCTTATTTCATTACAAAAGTTTGTAGTGTTCGCTTTTTGACACTACAAAAATTTGTAGTGTCCAGTTTTTTCCATTACAAAAGTTAGCAGTGGCTGCTTTTTGACACTACAAAAGTGTGGAGTCTGCTTTTCTGACATTTAGTCTGTAGTCTCCTTGACTATGTATAGGTTCATAGGCACATGATTGAAGGATTGGTATGAGTTGACTCTTTGCCATGGTTGCAACCTTTGCTAAAATGTCATACCTAAGTTTGTCTTTTACATTCACACATAAACTTGTATTTCACATGAGTGGAACTTTTACTGTCTTGTCAGATTAGTATCTACTCATATTTGTCTAACCATAGTCAACTTTGACATGATTTGTTTGAAGGCTACAACACTGAATGAATGATAGTTGATTGCTCCCTGGAGGTTTCATCACATTCAACACCAATGTCAGTAGTGATGGAATAGATTCACTAAATTGTAGGTTGTGTTTCACCTGAATACTGAATGGAGATTGCAAAAGAGAGAGGAACAGACAGCCATCCATCACTCACTGCTAGTGCTCCTGATATACTTGCAGGGAGGACTAGTAC